>CM067353.1:6140851-6153351 GCA_034190875.2 Urechis unicinctus | reverse complement strand
CATACAAACATGCATACATACATGCACACACACAATCATGCAAATATATATACGTGCAAACATAAATAAATACATATGTGCATACATGCACAATAGTAACATGCATGCATACATAAATGCAAACATACTTAGGTACAAGCATACATACATACATAAAAACATACATTCATGCATGCATGTATACATTGATGCATATATATGTATATGCATGCATGCATACATAAGCTACTGCATACATATATGCATACATTGCAACAAAATAACGTATATACATACATGCATGAATGCATACATATAAACGTACATACATATTACAAACATACATACATACATACATACATACATACATACATACATACATACATACATACATACATACATACATACATACATACATACATACATACATACATACATACATACATACATACATACATACATACATACATACATCAAGGCATACATGCATGCATGCATACATGCATACAAGCATACATGCCAAATTGCATGCATGTATACTTACATAGAAGCAAGCATACTTAAATGCATATTTACATTAATAGACACATTTGAATAGATACATACATACTGATATACATACATATATAGATGCTCTTATGCATAACTGCCTGCATTCTTACATACATATATGCATACATGCATACATATGTGCATATACTATGTAGGTTTACATACATACATATAAACATACATAAATGCATACATGTGTATCTGGAAACCTACATGCACATCTGCATGCATGCTACGAAACACTTGTGAATGGTTGATGAAGATATTGTAACAGGACCCCAATGTTAGCACTATAGAGAGATATATATAGATATATATAGAGAGAGATATATAGATATATATATATATATATATAGAGAGATAGAGAGAGAGAGAGAGAGAGATATAGATAGAGATAGAGAGAGATAGAGATATATATAGAGAGGATAGATAGAGAGATATACTCTATATAGATCTATAGAGAGAGAGAGAGAGAGATATAGAGAGAGAGATAGAGAGATCTCTCTCTCTCTCTCTAGAGAGATATCTCTCTCTCTCTCTCTCTATCTCTCTCTTTATATATCTAGAGATAGATCTCTCTCTATCTCTCTCTCTATCTATCTCTATCTATCTATCTATATATATATATATATATATATATATATATATATATATATATATATATATATATATATATGGCCCAAGTAGGCATGTTCGGTTGGTTGACGTGGCAATAGTCACCAACAGCCATTCCCTGCGTAAATACAGTAGAGGCTGCACATGTTTCGGTGTATTCAAACAGGTGCAATTTCATTGTATTCTAGCTGACCGCTCGTATTGACGCTATAATTGAATGATTGTAGCCTTCAGGCTCTTGATGAAAATCATAACACCTAAGGAATCAACATCAGGTATATAAAAGCGACTCTCACAGCGTGCTATATCTAATAGCATTCTGAGAAATTGTCTTTCTCGTGAGTCGTATGTAATCACTTGGCAAACAAAGAACCAAATTTAGATATACCCATGCGTGTAGGTCGGAGTGGCGCAATATTTTAACGCTATTTATGGGTACCAACTTATTAGTTTTTTTGCTCAAAAGGCGAACATAACGCAAGCTGTGCCCACACAGTTTCCTGTAGTTACCAAATGGACTTAGGACGGTGTTTGTATAACGCCAGTGGAGACATCTGGTGTCATTACGGTCTTTGTATTAAACCTTAATTGACAGTACACTCAGAATTGTTGTGAATAATACGGCTATCTGGCGTGGAACGAGTTAATGTCGCTAGGCACAGTTGCAACTACTACCAGATCAACCTTACCCACACCCACTGTGTGCTACTTCTATGCGAACAATCTTGGCTACTTCACTGAAATCTTATCAATTCCAGACCTTTTCACATATGGTAAATATTCATCTTAACGACTTTTTCAAGCATGGTTCTTTTACAGAACCACACCTGTAAAATTGTTTTTAGAGCTAGGATTCGACGACTTAATTTATAACTTAATCCATTGCAGAAATCTACATCGGGCAACGCGGGAAATCTTATCCGTCTTTTGACAACATAATTCATCCTATAACAAAATATCCCTCAAAACTGCATATATCATCACTTATCATATATATGCAATTTGCAGCTAATCTGGCATCAATCGTTTGGCTGTCCTCTGGAATTCTCTGTGAATGATCCGTTACGCCAGCTACCAATAAGTTCGACATTAAGTCGAAGTGTTTTTTCGGGGAATGCAGCATTTCGATTAATATCTCCAACGCCACGGTCCGTTCATTAAGTGCTACAATGGTACATAATATTACCAGTGATTGAATACGAGCCTTTAATCGCTATTTGTTTCCTTCTGTAATTGATGAGTCTGCTGTCCATGCACATATCACCTTGCTTTAGGCCACAGCAGCTAAGCGTGCGTCTATGGCTCCCTCATTTTAGAATTATATTGCTTTTCAGAACGTGACAGTTAATTAATCATGGATATGTCTCAAGGGCAGACAACCACGATTTCATCGAATCTTTGCATATCACCTGTCAGCCTAGATACACGCCAACATTCCGAGAAAAATCTGTTCTCATGACGGCGCTATTCCCCTTTCGGATATCATGATGGATTGTAGCTTCATAACCATAATCGAACCATCCGTACCAAACAAGAACCACCAAAAATACTTTGTGACACCTTTTCTAAGGAAGAGAGTTCCTCAACGTAACCGTTGTTGGTTTGAATACAAGTTTATACTTAGGAACTGCAAGTTTTAACACGAATCTAATGTTGCAGCACGGACGATTCCAAGTCAAAAAAGCACGTAGGTTATATATTTTAACTTATTTATTCTCTGATTCATGGATAATGAAATTGCCATTATTGATGTTATTGCTGTAACTATTATACATATCGATTGCTTTTGGCAGCTTAATGTTATGCCTGTCAACTATGTTGGACAACGTCCCTCTTCTTTTGAATCAGGAGAGTCCAATCAGCTGTCGTTAATAATTTCCGTGCGACACGGCGACAATTTAGCGGCACATGGCCAAAGTTGCCAAATCCGCTTAAATTTGGTGCAACAAAAACAACAAGGTGATAAACTTATATCAGTTCCAATTAAATGAAAGACAAAGTGCGTATATATAGTAAATAAAAGGCAAATAACTTTCGACTGAAGCTATATGATGCCTCCCGAATCAGTCGGGTTGGCAGGCTTCTGTGAAGTTCTGAGCAGCTAGATGTACGCGGAGCAGTGGAGGCAGCATCACATATCATTATGAAACTCGCTCTTATAGTAAACGTTTCAATTATTTATTTTCGTATTGTTAAATATTAACTACCGAGAAGTTTAGGCAACAGGGCACTTATCAAAGTAAGTGCCTGTCATATAATGGTGTGTTCATTTGCATATGTTCATGCATATATTCACAATTTGCTTCACCGAGCGTCAAACTGACAAGTTATGACAGTATTTAATCATAGATTTTATAGTATAACATTGTATTCAATGACACACCAGGGCTGAACAATAACACCCGAACCCACTGGCAACAATAGTTCATCGCCAAGTAGTCATGCAAATAGTTGTAGCATTTCAGCCTAATAATTTAAGTTTTAAAGAAATGATTCAACCAAACATCCATGTGCTATTTATAATTTAGCTAAATTTTTCCTGGAACTATAAATTTTAATTTGCTTTTATTTAGCAAGTCAGAGGTTCAAAGCTATACAGCTATGAGTTAAAGTTTGCTAGGAGTTATGGACATGATAAAAGCCATGCATGATTTAAGACATTTAGCTTGATACAATAGTCAATGAAGCTCTGCTGCTTCTAATATGAGTTTCAGTAATAAGTTATGACCAATTAAACGACATACAGGGCTGAACACTAATCCCACAAATAATGTTTGGCAAGTGGGCAAAATTACCTGTAGCATAACATTTTTGCCGAAGTCAAGGACCATACAGATCTGATTGCTAGTTAGCACGGAGATACTGACATGAGAAGACCCTTTGTAGGATTTGAGACCATTAGCTTGATTTATAACAAAATGTGACATCAAAACTTTCAATACCCCATTGGGTTTATAGGCACAGGAGATTATTAAGTAATAATCCAGGGGTCAAAGGATATGCAGGAAGATTTGGTCAATGTGGAGTTGCTAGTTTGAATTATAAGAAAACGTGCAATCAAGAATTATTTCCCATTGAGTAAATCCCTCAGGAACAATATGTCATGCAGAGCTGATATATACAAACGAAAATACCAGGCTGACAGTTGGCAAAATGGCAATGTTTACATCTGACAGATGGTGCAAAAACCGTTCGCTAAAATGGCCAATACGGTTAAATGTACGTTCGGAAATACAATTTTTAAAGAAAATCAATAGTAATCGGTAGCTCTGTACAACCAAGCTGCAGGCATCTAGTAACGTTAACGTGGTATCTGGGTATTGTTGGTCGTTTGAATAGTGATCGGTAGGTGTGACTGTGAGCGGCAGAGCCCACGTCAAGAACAGCCCGGTGAAGCTGGCTAACCACTGTACACTATGGGTATTTAATAATTTGTCGTACATGAAATTTTTTGCGCATTAGTAACGTTCATTGTCACATGAATGATATTCAATCTATAAACATTGGAATCATACTGACCAAATAAGAATCAAATGGAAACAGAGCGTGTAAAATGGTCATGGCTGTTTGTTGTTTGTTTGTTCGAATTATAGTCGTTTTAAGCAACGTAGGCTATGTACGACTAGCAGTGATAATATCTTTGAGGGTGGTCACTGCCAGGAAGCACGTCGTCTTCAGAGATGGGACCGCCATTTTTACGTGATCAACCAAGCCACGAGTAACCAGTCAGGTTGTCACACCTTGGAGTCGTACCCAAAGCCTGTGGATCAAAACGCGAGGCAGTAAACCACCACGCCACTGGAATTGGCTGGTCTTGACTGGTCTTGGCTGACCGATCGCCTTTGTTTATATTCGCTCGTGTACCGGACATTCCACGCGGTATGGAAAGCCGGAATTGTTACAATCCCAAAATATACCTTAAGCTCGAGACCGTTCGTGGGGAGAATTGGATTTTACGACATGAGCAAACTGATAACACAAAACAATCTGGTTATTTCATTATTACTTGAAATTTAACCTGATTAAAAACAGTGAGTCCGATTTGATACGATTTGATTTCGAATTTTATTACTTGAAACTTAACACATCACAGATCGAGAAAGCCGGTATCCCATTTCCCATTAAAATGAGTTGACAAAGACTTCCCCGGATTTCCCAGTAAAATCGCCATTTTTTTTATATCCGTCCGTAAAGATATTTGAGCGTGTGCCGCTCGTTATTTGTTGAAGTGCTGATTTATATATTCATTCAAAAGTTATACGTTATTTATTTGAAGAGATAATTTAAAACAAAGAATTGTTAAGTGAAGTTAACAGTCACACAAATAATGAATCTAAGTTTGAAGCAAATATACATCGAACAATGTCATATTTTAACCAATTATTCAACATGGCCAAAACGGTCAATGGGGCCAAAATGTAAATTCAGGCTAAGGCATTAAACGCCTACAAAAGGGGATAGTTACCTCGGATAATTAGATTTTAACCTTAGGCGGAGTAGTAGCAAAACAATGTACACTTTGGTGGGGAAGCGCAGTTGTGTAAGCCTATGATAAGACGCTGACTATGTTGGCCCCAAGATCATCGACCAAAATGTAAGTAGGCATCACCTATTTGCCTGTATACGATGTATCCGACATCAAATTTTAGTAGTAAGCTAGTTGATATGTCTGGCGTATTTCTTCGATTACCTCGTGAATAAGTATCAAGAAGTGATTATGTTTACAACAGAGCCTTTCAACGAAGCGTCATGATTTGAGTATTTTGTAGCAGTGCTTTGATTATTTGTATATTCGACTTTTATAGACACCTAATGTCGACAAATATTCGACCATGTTTTGTTTTGGGGTAAGGTTGGCTGGAAATATTGCAGTCGGCTGACCTATGAACAAACGATAACACCAGATTCGTGTGATTGTTCTTGGTGCATGTGTAACTTATCAACACATGACAGATCACAGGCAGTCACGTGGAGCTGTCTTTAAAATGAATGTCAGATATATCGGCGCAGTGCGGTAGCAAAGATGTGTAAGAGACGGCGCTTTCGATGGAGCGTCTTAAGTTGAGGTTAGATGGTAGCTAACATGATAATTGAGTCGCTGTCCCCCTTGTGATTTATCGTTATCCATTAGTGCTGCAGCCTCCCCGTATAACGAAATGCTGTTTCTATCATACACATGAACAATAGGCAATGAGCATAATGCAAACAAATCAGGGGCCATCTATGTATCATGCATTTTAGCTGCTCCGGTGCGTGAAAGTGTCTCTGTGGTTGCTTAGGGGCATTTGTGGTTATCTCTAGCTGTTGTTGTGTAAGCCGATGTGGCTGAGTGGCCCAATTCTCCTCACAAACAGACGTGCCTAGTTAGATGGAATTTAATCCACATTTTTACACATATGCAGCCTTAAAGATAAGTTCTACAGCAGTGGATTATTGGCTACAAAGTCATCGTCGTGACACTATTCAGCTGATGACATGCTGTAATGACAAACGGTTAAAAACATCGTATTATAATATCCTGTCAGCTTACATTATAATGAGGTATCTAGTCCCGAGTTGTTGTTAATGTTAAGTACTAACAACTTTTCAGCACTTCCTTTATAGACGGCACAACGGTTCGTGTTTAGCGAGGTAAGATGTTATAGCTAATTACTACCATCAGCTATGTGGCTCTGTTAATCACCCACCTAGGCGTGTCCTTCATTTGTCAGCGCGTTAAACAAAGACGCCACTCCTGCGACTTGAAGCGGGGAACAATGAGTAGCACCGCACTATCAACTACAACCTATCCATTTTGTACAGAATGTTGATGTGGCGTTAGTAAATCTCCTACAAGGCCACAAATTAACGGTTATGGTCAAGTAATAATTGGTAGCTGCACATGGCATACCACGTGTATTGGCTTTGCAGACGGCCTATGGCATGCCTTCGATAATAAAGCAATTATGGATCCAAACAAATCATTTTCTCTACAGCAAAAGTCGAAAATTGATAGTGGCAATTTTCGGTTTTTTCAGCATAAAGTGAAAAAGCTTACGTCTCGATAAACCTATTTTGTTCCTTGAAGGTCGCTTGCATTTAAACTATTGTTCTTCATGATTAAACCACTGTTTTAAATACGGAGATTTCAACAATGTGACAACAACCGCTGTGCTGGACGAAACCTAGTGTTTATAAGATATCCCGTCCGAATAAATGTGTTCGGCGAACGCGATATGCTCCAGTCTATAATGTAATCATATTATGCTCATCATTATAATACAGTGAGCACGCTCCGTGGCATATAAGTCACAGCGATTACAGTTTCCGTTGACAAAAGTCTTTGAAAAAGAGAATAATGGCTAGGTTGGACTTTCGGAGTATAATGCTTGGCGCTAATAAAGTGCAAATATATAACGTCGTAAACTGCAATAAGTAGTGCTTAATAGTAGGCCTTTATAACATCTTCGTTTTCATTTATTGCAAGGATGCCTTGTGTCTTTACAACATCTCATAGCGTATTGGTGGACAGCTGTAATTCACTACAAGTGAAATCATACTTCTTTGGCACAGGCCGCGCATGAAAGTCAGCGATGCCTACCACTTGTTAGGCAACTGCAACGACACCGTAAAGGCCTGAGTGTCTGTACAAGAATGCTTATATAAATATATATATATATATATATATATATATATATATATATATATATATATATATATATATATATATATATATATATATATATATATATATATATATATTATATATACATTTATATAGAATTAAGTGTCCTTAAAGCCGCTTATTATGTATATATACTAGCGATTCAATGTAATTGTTCGTGTGTAAAATCGCAATTTAGGTAGTAGTTGCAATATCGAGGCGATGCATTCATCATTTCGTGTACAATGGTCACTCAGTTCAGATTAACAGCAAACACTGGGTATTTCTTCCATTACTTGCATCTTCCATTAATTGTCCCGTAGTTGTAGTAATACATGCATCGCATATTTTACCATTGCTTGCATCTGCACCCAATTACTGTCAAAGCTAACCCCCTCCTCCACCCGATTTTCGCAAAAGGTGTCGTTGCATAATCCGTTAACGCAATTGATGGCACCAGCACACATCCATCAATTTCAAATTAGCATGTGGAACAGTGTATGCAGAAATTATCATATCTAAATGTATTGTTACGGCTAGGTCTGTCAAATAAACTGTTCTAATGCAAATCTGCCCCTTTTTGTCATACTTGCGACGTTTTTAGGCAGTCGTTAATTTTGAATCCGCCCAAATTCTATTAGGCTAAGCCCGTTTGTCAATAAATCGGTCCAAATATCCAAGTGGAATAAATTTCATGCTCCGCGTGATCGACGCCAAGAAGACCAACACCAGGATTTATCGGCAAAATAAACATTCTGCAAAATGACCTCAAGCGCCTTCACTGTACTCTGCACACCAGTTTGGTGGTGTCTCTATGTCCAGCAACAAAATATTAATGACGTCGTATCTTTGAACATATTTGTTTTCGTATGGATAACTGTGAAACAGTGTAGTTTGCTATAGCAATCAGTTTATTGGTCTGATTTTATTGAAACCGAATATCGCTTGATAGGCTTTAAACATGGGACCCTGTACTCAGTTGAGTATAGTAGAGGCACAATAACTATAGCCTGAAATATTTCTGATAGATCATCTCTAAACCAATTTATCACAGACATCTGCCTTTGAACACAGCAATGGTTCTACAGCAACGCACCCCATTCGGCATCAAAAAGGAGTGCAAATCGGAATAAGGTGCTTATCAATGTGCGGGCAAATATGTATGTTAGCGCAAAAGCAATTCGATTGATCGACTCAACGATACAACATAAGAGAAAAAATCCATCGTCGATGGATTATCACGCTTTAAAGCAGATAAAGGAACCGCAGCATTATCAACTCAATCTCTCTTTGATCAGGTTAGAACATTAGGCATCACATTAACGAACCTGAACAAATCCACAACTGTAATTATTGTCCTCGTATTTATGTCATCTCGGCTTGATCACTGCAGGTCGCCGTTGTATTGAGCCCATTCGCACTTTATCGTATAACGGCAACACGTACAGTATTCTGCAGCAAGGAAAGCTCGGGGGATAACATCCGACGTGCCCTTCATTAGCGCACTATCTACAAAATGTTTCTACTCATCTTTAAGACTGTTATTAGTACCGCGCCAAGCTACCTACGGGAAATTGCCACTGTATACCAGCTTTCATGAGGTCTTCGATCTATGGACAAGTATCTAAAAAAATCTCCAAATATGTATTCATACGGTGTCAGAGCGTTTGGTATTGCCGCACCAAGTTTGTAGAACGCCCTTCATATCGCCGTGCGTCGATCGAATACGCTTGATGCACTTAAATCCAATCTCAAGACTTTTCTTTTTAGTCACCGCTACAACAATTTACTGTCTGCTTAAGCTCCTTTGAGCGGGATTATTTACTAGAAACAGGCGCTATAAAAATCCTTTCTATGCATGTATGTATTTGATTATATTTTGCTAATTGCGAGATTACAAATAACGGGAGACCTGGTAATACTATATCAGCCTGGGTCAGTGAGCAGGTGGGAAGTTGGGAAGGATTGGAGTCTGATGTCCACTACCTTTTCGAATGTTGGCATTTAGGGAGCCTATTAAAAGGTTTTGCTATCATCGGTTTTGTTTTGCCGATCGGTTTGAAAGCTGGCTTGTGTACCAGTATACTAAATTGCATTATTGATGTCAGTTGCGAGTAAGCACGCCATTATAGTTCGTTATTAGTGTTACTACTTCACGTGACACCGACGAGCGGTGTTGTGTGCACTGCAACAATTAGTTGTTCATGATCAAGTCTTGTACTGTATGAATAGAGCCGGTATGATTAATTATGATCGAAACATAAAATACAATTAGTGTTTTGTTTTGAAGTGAGTATGCCAATACAAACAGATTGGCAAACACATATGTCCAGGATCCCTTCAGCAATCTGATTTGTTGACCATGGCATACAGAAACAGCCCCAGGAGCTGGATCAGTTATTGGATTACATACAAGGGTCATCCAAAGTTCGAATAGAAATAATAAGGGGTGCTTGAAGTATACGCAGCTGATAAAGGTGTACCGTCCGTGGACTAACGATTATACTAGATTTTATGTGTATGGCCAAATTAAAATCAGCAGACAGGGACCTATGCAAGCTTACCTTTTTGTGCAATAAGATCTTAAGTGAATAGTACAAATTATGCAATTCACCATAAGGTATTGAAAAAAGTCAAAACACAAACTTAATTCCACAAAATAGAAAGAGCTCCTAAAAGTTAATTGACTTAATATGGTTCCGCTTGCGCAAGAGCAGCACACCATTGTCGAACTTGGGTTATTCATGTAGTATTTTGTATTCGGGACAGATCGAGATTTAATGTCATGCGACCAGCCTTCGCGTTAGCCCTTCAATCGAATCAGATAGTCATCTTGCTGGCCTACAAGACGGACCGTTTTTATATCCTCTCCTACTTCTAGGGTGTTTTCCTTTACCCAATCAAAGCGCTCTCACCATGAGTATGCAGTCAGTGAAAGGGTATAAATGCAATAGCGAGATAGCGAACCACTAATAAATGGTATTGGTCAAAATCCATCATTTTACTCGGCTTATGTGCTAACCGGCTGCAATAGAAAATAATTGAATGCACTTTAATCCTTCATAGAATTGTCGCAAAGATGACGAATTGATGTTAACAATTTGGGCAAGGATTGATCTGGCTGACGAGTGGCAGTGATGACTTTGGGCGATAGTTGCATAGCGTTATTTAGAGACTTCTGCTGCTGTCTAATTACTGCGCTTATTTTGCACCGTGGACGTATAAGCACCTTCGCCACATAAGATATAGAGCCCTTATCAAATTATCACACCTTTTCAGGGAAATTGCAAATTCATAAACAAAGCATATCTTGCTAAAAGAGTTTCGAAATTCCATTAGACTAGCGGCTGGAGAGTAACACATTCTATGAAGCGGGGTTTGATATATTTATTAATACACAAGGCGCGTTCCTGTTGCATCCTACTAAGTTCAGACCAATGTCAACCACGCCAGTTATGATAAACAATCATTAACTACGGTATGTAATATGTTGCCATTCTTATATTCGAGGTGTAGTGTATAATGGATTTGAAATGAACAACAATGAAAGACATTAGAAACCTTTCATGATGTTTTGATTATCGCTAGTCGTATTCGATCCTTTTCACCACCATTATCAAAGAAGCAAGGAATATTTACAATTTTATTTCATAATTAACATGATCGGTAAAATGAAAAAGCCGAGGTAATGATCTTTATAACCGCATGGTGCTCCAATATTTTGATTTCCAATGTCTCTTACCACTTTAATGAACAAATGTAAATATGATCCACACATGTAAGGTTATCTGCTGATAATTCTGCATATATGATTCTTTCATTAGGCCCACTGGTTATATACTGGTTAAGTGTATTGTTGAATTAAATACCAGGATCGAATGGGCAGGAACTAATTAATATAGAACGCAAGTTATTCGGAAGGAATGTCACCTCAGATGTATTGCCACAATATGGTCCAAACCAATTTACGAGGACCATACTTCAGCCAGTATTCCCAGATTCACCCGGTGTAGCAGATGTAACGCAATATATTGTCTCTCACAGTAGTTTTATCTAATTTTGTACGAACATCATGTTCCTATCATGTATATATGCATATAAATGTACATATATACACATATATGTATCTATATATATATATATATATATATATATATATATATAGATATATATATATATATATATATATATATATATATATATATATATATATATATATATATATATATATATATATATATATATATATATATATATATATACATATATATAAATATATACATATACATAAATAAACATATATATATTTACCTATATACATATATATATATATATTCTTGTGATCAAATATAACATATGCTACTGCCATAAATAAAAGGGGCATATCGTCCTGAGACGACGGCCGGACCAAATGACCTGGCCGCCGAGTCCAAACGCCCTTACAGCACTCTATCCGGGGATGATGGACGGTAGACTTTATGCATTAAATTCATTTCATATCAAGATAATAAATTCATTCATACTGTTCCTTTATTAAATGAAATATGTAGCATTCAATATATTCCTTTCTGTAAAGCATGGGCGCATCATTGCGGGGGCGTATCGTCCCGGAGACGAAATGACCCGGGAGCGTATCGTCCCAGCGAGGGCGAGCTGACTCGGGGGCGAACTGACCCGGTGGCAAACCTTCCTGGGGGCGAACCAACCCGAT
>CM067353.1:6100851-6138351 GCA_034190875.2 Urechis unicinctus | reverse complement strand
AATAATCATTTACTAAATCACTCAGATAACGGGCATATACTTATGAGCATTCCAAACATGAAAGGCACAATTCATTTCTCGGGCAGATATCACTTCCGCAATTTCATTCTGTGTGTGGAATACTTGCTGTTATAGAGGCGATATTTACGCCATGTATTACAATAACTGTAGTTAGATTTTACCCAAACATGCTTGGTGGCATGTTCAGTTGGTGCATGCCTGGGTTGACTAGCTAGTCACACGACGTTTGAGAGATACATAGTAGTTATTAGTGCACATTTCAATTATCGCCAATTGCCTCACAATAGTTAAGTTACTGTTAAGTTGGGCGATGTCCATTAACGATTTGGAAAATGTTATTAATCCGGGTCGACTGATAAACGAATGTACCAAGTCACTTTGTGGAGCACACCGTTATTTTATGCGTTTTGTTGAAGCGCAAATATGAAAAACAGTACTTAAATTTTCAAGCTACTCTTCAGCCAGTATTCCCTCGAATCACCCGATATGACCTAGTGCCGCAGATGTAAAGCGATAGTCTCACACATTAACAATGGTTACTATCAAATATCGAGCAAGTTGATACTTGGCACGTATAAAGTGGGTCTGTGGGGAAATTAATTAACATTTTCCTGTGAATGAATCCGGAGGGGTTTCTGGAATTACATTATTCGTCTGTAGACAGGATTGCTCGCGTTGCTGAGTAGGGTTTCCTGTTCTATTTTAATAATGACTTTTAAATGTGTGTCGTCTGTCTGGCTCTCTAATCATAATTCGAAACAGAGTCTCTCCATAGACATGTGTTTATCTATTGTTTTATAGTAGAAAGTACCACATAATGCGAGATTGATTGGATTTATACAGTCTGGATCTAGAATAACCAACCAGTTTAATTGTAATAAATGATTGATGGTCAATCTATTCTTTGTCAAAAGTGACAAAGTAAGCCATCAGTTTTCAAGAATCTCAGTACCAACGACACCATATTCAATGACATTATGTGCTTAGTTAATCAGTATAATAGGGCATAGAATGAATTGTGATTTGCATGTCAAACTTCTTATTACAGCTGCAGTTGAATACTGTTTGGTGTGCCATAAAGGAAGGCAATATCGACCCGCAGTAAAATTAACTAATCTATATTAGAATAGTTCGAGTATGTAATGCATGTCATGAAACAGGTGGTCCACTTGCAATGTGAAAATTGTGCTTTACGTCGCTTCTCGCATTACATCTCATATCACGACACACCGATTGTAAATTTGTACGCAGCCCTATTCAGGTTAGACATAGGAAGCTAATTCTAGGACACCAGTTGCACATCTATATCCCTCTAGCGCATCACCGTCGCGATATCGCCTTCTGCTAAAATCGTGATGATTGTGCCGAGGTGGATATGTTTAGCTTTGCTGCAGCGTACTCTACACCAGCTAAACGCTTCACCCTATAAAGGTAAGTGAAGTCTTTCCATGCTAGCAACCCTGTTATCAAGGACACGGAGTTCTCTGGTGCAAGCTGGTAATGAAATAAACATACATATTTATGTCGGCCACTTACCTGTTGCATTGCACATATCAGACCGAACATTTTTTCAACTCGCCGCAATCGTCCATATTGATAAATTTGAGATGATATTTCAAAAATAAATCCTGCGTGTCCTGTCGTGTAGCTGCTGATTGGTCGACATCGTCTTATTTAAAGAAAGAGGAATCACGGTTCACATTATAGAGAGAGTATTGTACAATTGGTGCCAAAAGGAGGTATATAATCCTGCTCTTTTCTTTCACGAAAGATAAACACCACCAAGTTAGATTCATGGTGATACATATCTAAAGCTTAATTGGTAAATTACGTCAACGATTAATTATGGTATTATCGCTATTTCACCAACGTGGCAAGTATGAAACTCGGGAGCGACACCACCCATGAATACATCTCGTAAGCATTTTAACAACAACTTCACCACCGTGCCCTAGACATGCATGTCAGCCCGTTCTTAATGGGAATGTTTATAAACGACAAGAAATAATAATTAAGAATGATATATTTGACCACGTTCCTCATGGTTCGTGCTCACACATAACACTTGTCTCTTCGCCGGCAGGCCTGCATCCTTCGTTGTTTTAGAAAAAAGCCTGGACAAAAGAGGTCGCAGTTTGAAACAGCGAGGTCAGCTGAGGAATCGCGAGCGATGAAACAGCGAAGTTCATCGCAGGTGCTAAATTATGACTATGACATACGAGGAGAGCCCCAAAAAGTATCTGGTGTCGCAAAGGAGGCTGAACACCTATACCCGACGTCGTCAGAGCTTCCATGAGCCCATATTAAATTCAACATCCGAGGTCATCACCAGAGTATTGCTTATAAAGGCCATCTAAAGTCATACCAGGAGCATGTATTGAAACCTGATTTCGCAAGAGGAGCGCTTTCGGGGTCGAGGACATACTCAATGTTAACTCTGTGCATGTGCAAAATGACATTATACACTTTGCATCATGTGGTCATATTGTCCCCCGTTCAAGGGTTATTTGGTATACATAACGCATGAATATGTAATATACATAATCGACATAAATAAAGCTCACAGCTCTACAACATGCAGTGAACACCTGTGAACAAAAGTTCTCCACTGAGTGGCCATCAATCAATTAAGCTACGAGTTGAAACAGCGATCCTATTTCGCTATCCAGAGATAGATAATTCCTTACAGCTGACACATTGACGATAAAGGCCGATGCTGAAGAAGGTCACTTAACAATTGAAAACGTCATCATAATTATGGTACAATGTTCCATACCCTAGGGACAGGTAATCCTTCAAAATTGAATATTACATTCCATCTCAAGGACGTAGTCTACGAATAAATGATGGATCTGTATTCCTGACAGGCAGCTTCACCGGACGCAGACGTCAACTGACCCTACCATATCACCCATCACACAAGACACACAAATGCAACTCGAATCGCCCATCGCATAACTAGCCCCCAGATGGACGTGTACTTCAACCATTTGGCCACGGCAGACTCACTTAATCAACTGTACGTCTATAGTTGATCTAGTTTACAAACAGTTGAGACACAATTAATTACATACGTAGTTATTAGCGTTTGCCAAATAGTGACAGTGTTTTCGCGATTGTAAACTGACTGGTACGACATAATAAGCAACAATATTTGACTTGTATTGCTGGTGAATCCTCGTTGTCGGATGCAATAACATCATGTTGGGAATTTGTCATACGGTGATCAGACTACTTAGAGTGCTGTGCGAAAAATCCCACTTAGCTGAACGCCTACAATTTTTACCTAATTTACCAGCAATGGTATTCAATTTGCCCTGCGCAAGCACGTGGATCTGATCATTTTTTTACCCTGAGGGTCAGTCGCAGACCGATAGATTTGCCAGCGATTCTAAGTAGCCCATAAGCGGCTCCAGTAGCACTAAACACAGTGGCAATAGGAATGGCAACTTCTGTAGACATTACACCTACGCCACCTGCGCTAAGAAACATAGCAACAGTAACTTAACCCGTCTATGCTACAGCCACATCACGCCTATATTCCTTGCACAATATATTTCAATCTCTTTTGCGAGGTATTGCTTCTTGAGGCGAATGTCATTTAACGTTTGGTTGCTATTTCATACCGAGTTTAAAAAGGTAAATTAGGAGTAATACTACAGAACAAGTTCCGCCTTGTACAAAAGTTAATAACGGTGCCTTCTTCAAGCTGTAAAGTTTGGTCTAAATATTTAACAGCCCGCCAATCAGCAGGCTTACTCATCCCCACCACATGGTTTGCTCCATATAAAACACGAAAAACAGTTATAGCAACAGTATAAACGTCCATACATGAAAACAAACCCATACGAATGACCTTACAACTTGAGTCGCGTGAGGTTTGACCCCTGACCCTTGGCCCCGTCACAAAACAACCACTCATATCCTGTACGAGGTGGGGGGGGGGGGGGGGGCGCTTGGTTCTGACCAAAATAGCAAATAGGGGTTTCATATATGATGTTGCGTACTGCACTTGCATTTCATGTCAACAGTGAGAGTTAGTGTGAAACGTTATGACTTATGTCACCTTCTGAACGTTATGATAATGTGATTGACAACATGAGGCAATGTTGCAAATTTCTGTGTACTGCGGGTTTTTGTTGTCAATTTGTAAATTCGTATTTTTTGGGTATATTCATGTTCTGTGTCATTTTGGTAGTGCATATGTACAGTGTGGTGGAGTAGTTTGTTTAGAGTGAAGAGTTGAATGTAGTAAAAGACCGGTGAAGTGAGCGGTTTACGACACCATGTGGTTTTGAGCTGCAAGTTTTACAGTTGTCAGAGAATGACAGAAAAACCTCAGAAATACCTGTTTATTGTCAAATGCAAATGTTCCCAGCGTGGTAAGGATATTTTAGAAGTGTCGGCTACTGCGAAATTTATTTCATTAAAATCTGTGGTAGATTTACATTTGAGATTAATGTTCCAGTTCAGATACCTTCTCTGAGGTTCAAAATCAGTGTGCTGTTATCGTAAGGACTGGCATTTATTTTTTGTACACCTCAGTTTATATCAAAGTACATGAGGACAGGGTTTGCCAGGAACCAATTCATTCGGTAAATTTATTTGACTATTGTTACTATATCACCGAAAGAGACACCCTCGAAGCCCACAACTTCAATAATCATAGCCCCATCTAGCATTTTGTGCATGGTACTGACTTGATCAAGATGGACATATAGTGTATTGAAGCTGCTAAAATAGACGGGCCGTTCATCCAGACATCACCTTAACAAATCCACTACTATATCACCGAAAAAGAGACACCCTCGAAGCCCACAACTTCAATAATCACGTCCCCGGTCATCAAGACCCAATATTGCCACCACTTCATCATAAAAAAGCAGTCTCACCTAGAATTGAGAGTATATTAACCCCATTTACAACATCAACTTCCAAACAAAGACCTAGTGATGTAATCTACTGCTGAAGAAGGCCGGGTTTTAGTTGGATAACTATTCCTTGTTCGACAGCATATGTCCCCCATGCAACGATACCAATTTTACACAGTTGTACCAGCCCACAGTATACGTCAACTACCTAAGACCTAGTAGTATAGTTAATAGGGCTGCTAACCCCCCCCCCATAACTATACTACTTTTGGCCCCCAGACCCCCAATCCACACGGTAACCCAGTTATACTGCGGTATGGAGTCCAGTTGGGAACTGCCGTCGCGGTATCTGGGCTACCGGGAATCAACCAATGGGGAAACACGAATAATCTGTTTCTAACATCAACTCTTCCACACCACCCTCAAGTTCAGTAATACGCTCTTCTGTATTCATTTCTATACATTATACCCTCGTTTATTCAATAGGCTGATTCATATGTGCACGTTATGATTGGCAGCTGTGATTCATATGTGCACGTTATGATTCATAGCGTTCATATATATACACTTATTGATTAGAGTATACACCCGTTTGGGCTGTACACAGCATATTTTAAGCTAATTAGTCGATGCAAATGCAATTACCAGAAATCTAAAAAATCTTTAAAAAAACCCATTTTAATGGTGTATTGGGAGAGCCAGTCTCATCCTCAATTAACGCTCCAAATAGTGAACAGAGAGTGCTTTTGTTGTTGCTATGAACACCCGTATTTGTTCTACACTCAAACTCTAATCATTATATAGCACCAAGATATCTTGCTAAGATTGTATTTTAGTATGACACTGCAGGGTTCGAGTTGTCAGGTGCCACTGTAATTTTGTATCGTGAAGAGGTTACCCGGGGCCTTTATACCATATACATCTACACCTACTTTCAGTACTGATTCACATCCTGGAGGGGATAGGAATGAGTCACGTGGGCAAGGGCCGGCCAGAAAACATACAGCCCAATCTTGGTGGAGGTGGGGTCGCAGGGGATATCTTGGGGTCTCTTTGGTCCTGCTGAAACTGGAGAGCAGTTGTCATACTAGGAGGCTTTTGCACTTTTTTTTCACACAACGTCTATGTATTGAGGACGGGACATTCACAGCCCTCTCTCGTCTTTTTCATTGATCGAAACAGCCTGATGCGCCTTTACAGATCTAGCCTTAATTTCACTCTTCATTTGGCTAAATTTTGTGAGCTCAGCTAAAACGAGCTTAAACTCATGATCCGAGATATAACCATCTTTAAGTGCCGCTGATACAATGTCGGCAATGGAATTCAATTTGCTCTGCCCTAGAATGAGGATCTGATCATGTTTTTACACCTTAACGGTCAGCCGCCAACTGATGAATTTTCCAGCAATTACAAGTAGCCCCCATAGCACCCAAGACAGTAGCAATAGGGGCAGCAACCACCGTAGACATCCGACCTGCACCACTTGCGCCAAGACACGTACCAACAGCAACTAAAGCAGTGTCTACAGCGTCCACTGAGTTTATTGCACACCTATATTTTTGATACATATCACTATATTTTTCAATTTCTTTCTCAAGGTGTTGCTTCTTGAGACTGATCTCATTCAGCTGATAGGAGTGGCCCGGATTCTTATTAGTTGGTTGTTGTTTCATACTACCGTTATAGGCACATAAGTCTATAAGTCAAGTTCAATTAGGAGCGATACTACAGACCAAGTCGCCCCTCTGTTTTGAGTTGTTGTATAAAAGTTAAAAACGTTGACTTGTTCTAGCTGTAAAGGCTGGTATTATAATATTACAACAGCCCGTGTCAGTAGGCTTACTTATTCCTACAGCTTGATTCGTTCCATTAATAACAGGAACGACTGTTATAACAGCAGTATCAGCACCAGCACCCGAAGACCCCATATGAATGATCCTACCATTGGATAACATGATATATCCACAGCTTGAGTCTTGTGAGTCTCGACCCCTAGCCCCATGGCCAAACGACCACTCATATCCTCTGCGAAGGGGGCCACTTGCTTCTGTCAACAACATACTTTATATTAGCAGCATCCTTTGCCGATATTGGGTCTCCCAACTGAACGATTTTATTATCTCCCATTTCAAGGTCTCCAGTCATAGTACAGCCACCTTTATCCTTTTATTGTGAGTCTACATAGGTCTTTGTTGCATATTCGGAGAGGTCGGCGCCGCCCGATCCAGTTTAGTTCCACACATTGACTTCAAGAAGCGTGAGTACGGCTTAAGCACCATCAAGTATGTGCTCTTGTTAACGCCCTTGCATTCTCCGGTAGCAACTTTTTATTCTCTAAATACGAAGTAACCAAGTGGGCGCGGAGCGTAAACTCAATGATATGGCAATCGAGCAGCTTCAATCTGCTCAGTCAGCATGGGCCAAGAAGCGAACTGAGCGTTTAGACTTCATCAATGAGCAACTTCGCCGCCAGGGACATGCCGAGCATACTTTTCGAGATGTGAACGAGGCTATGCGTGAGTACTACATCTTGACGGGAAAATCTGATGACAAGCTGGAATCTGAGCCGCAGCTTTCAGACTTCTACGAGCCCTCAGTTGGCCAAAAAGGGCGTGAGGTGGCGTTCATTATATTGGGTATGGTTGCGACTGGGCTGGCTGCATGCAGGCTTGCTAAGTAGGTCATTTGGAGACTCGGGTGTTTACTTTGTATGGATCGTCACATGCATAAGATCTACTATATTCCTAAGGGCTAGTGGAAAGGTATAAGAGCTATCAAGAAGCTTGCAACAGAAGTGGGGGTTTCTGAGAAAGTTGCCAGAGGGTGGCTAACAAAGCAAGCTATATGGCAAATCTACCTGCCAGTGCCAAAACACGTTCTTCAGTTTGATGTGACTGTCCCTAATAAGGTGCACCAAGCTGATCTCTTATTTCTTCCTCATGACGTTGTGAAGCGCCGCACTTACAAGTATGCCATAACGATGGTGGATGTCGCCATTGACTACAAAGGAAGCGAAAGAGGTCGCAGATGCGCTCGAAAGGATATACAAGCAAAGACAGCGGCATTGGCCTAAACTACTTCAGGTGGACCCCAGACGGGAGTTTATGGCAGCAGCGAATCAGTTGTTAGTAAAACATGGAGTATCAGTTTGACTTTTGTGCAATGCACAGGTTTAAGATTAAGCGGGGGATCGTAAATCAGCCTTGTGCAGAGTTTCAGAAGGGCATAACAAATAAACTAAAATTATGTATTTTTTGTGGATATGAAAGGGTTAACCATAAGCGCCTTTGTAAGAAGAGGAGGCTTGGGGGCAGTGAACCGGGTCACAGGAAGCCGTGCTAGATTAACCCTCTCGAGCTAGGAAGACCAAGCCCCCATGTCTGCTGGCTGCCCCGGTCACAGATGGTGGTGCCGCTCCCACACCCAAACCGCCTCAGGCTAGAAAGATCACTCCTTTACCCTCTCCCCAGGCCACTCCCAGTCTCACTATAGCCGGCATGGTGGATGACCTCCTGATCGCGGAGGGAGGGGTGTCGAGCAGTGATGTGGGGTCAGGTGTGGAAGAAGTGTCCAGCAGTGATGCGGGAAGTTCACCATCAGGAATCAGTGGCTGGTCGAAGGTGGAAGGTGTGGATACACCCACGGTTGAATACGATTCATCCCGTCTGCCAGCGGTCTACGCCTGGTGGTAGGCCTGGGTGTTAGCAGCCCTATTACGTATACTACTGACCTACACATAGATCACCTGCAATGTTGTCAATAGTATTTTGTAGGGGCACAGCCTCGCCGCTTTGAAAATTAGACAGAGTATGGTATATAATACGCATAGTACTATGAATACACAATCTGTTAGATTATATAGGAATTATACATACAAACCGACCCCTATACCCTCCCCATGTAGCAGTTGCGTAGCTGACGCATCTCCTCCTCCATTTGCTGACGAGTTTGCAAGCGGATGAAAATACGGGGTGTTCAAGGTGAATTTCTCCAACCTGTTTTAACGCTACGTGGTGTCAAATATAAGCCACGATAAACTTCTAGTTGGCTGGAACTATCCACATGCAATACTGGCAGAACCAAGTTAATGTTGTAGTATGGTGCTCCACTTACGGCTGTGGTGTTTTCGAGTTGTGACATCTTAAGTTTGGAGTCGAACCAATAAGGGATCATAACAGGTTTCACGTGTACTACAACATTCGGAGACTTCTGAACGAAATGGGGATAGCGCTACCGGATGACGCTACATAGTCAGCCGCTGCTAATACCGGTGTTGTGGAAGATACCAACTAGAAAATTTACTTCACTGACCCTGAAACAGACGGCCAATCATTTATTTCGGGAATCCCAACAAGTACGAAGCCTCAAACGGGTTTGTTTTTCAGGGTGGCTCCCTACAGGTTGATCACATAAAGCAAGATGTTGGGGGTGCGAGTGCTGCCTGGTGTAATTACAGACTTGAACAATATGAGTGGTTTGCAACTCTTGGTATCTCACAGATTAACGACAGTATTCGATTTCATGTTTGGGCTATTGTTGGTGCTCAGGCGCATACCCACTAAGGAATACTAGGTACAGGCACATCCTCTGACACCTGAAATCATTTTAAACTAATATTGAGAATGCTCTCAACTCACCAGTTGTCATTCCATCATCTCCCATCAGGTATCAAAACCTGCTCCAGAATGTGTTTGTTACGGGCATTTACACGGCTCCGTCACACTAATGCCTTGTCTTTGGAAAAGTAGCTGGGTACAACGAACTGGATGCAATCGTGAATAAAAAACATCAGATCAGCATCAACACTGATATCAACGTTGGGGCGGCACTTAATGGAGGATGCTGTGACCCACATGACCTGACGGATGATATGGGCAGCCATGCGGCCGCAGCGTCCAAAGACCTTGTCAAACCCATAGCCCGATGATGAAAAGAAACCCGCTCTTAGCGTCATCCGGTAGTGTCGAATATGTGACAGGCTTAGTTGTGCTTTGGCTTGCTACGTATTAGGTCACGGAGAATCTGCGGCCTAGACATCTTTGCAGCTGACTTGAGCTGACTTGAGCAGCCATGATATGATAGAGCTAATGATCCTTGGACGGGCAGCTGCCAAGATGCGTGCAATCTAAAGCTGCAGTTGAATCCTAAAACAACAACTAATGAAGTTGTCATCCACAACCTACGGAGATAGGACTTCCACCTCTTGATGCAGTCCATTAGTGACGTACAAAGGCAGACCAACTGCATTCCCAACAATGAGAAGTACATATCCTTCTAGCCTCGCGTGACAAGCTGGTCTCTGCAAATATGCCTTTACAGTGACTGCTATGTATTAACCTGACTGGGCAAAAAGCCGCTTGCTAATGCGGAATTGAGTGTACACTTAAGAGGTCATGGACGGCTGGGAGAAGTTAATTGCCTCGCTCCGGGCGATCTAGCAGTTCTATATCAAGCTAACTGAACTGGTTATATCTGCTGCAAACTTTAAACAAGCACAGGCGGTATGGAACATGTTCATGTGCAGAAACATGGCGATTACCATGAACTGTACCTGCGCACGATCGTGCTGCTCTTGGCGGATGTGTTTGGGATATTCCACAAGAACTGCATGGTTCAATACCTGCTTGACCATGCCAACTAATACACCAGCCCCTCTTATTCATGGGACGCGCTGATTAAGAGCACAGGTATAGAGCTAGAGTTACCGACTATGACAAACACCTGCTGATTGACAAGGGCCGGCGCGGATGGATAAGTATGGTGTTGCATCGCCACGCTAAGGTCAACAACTTGTAACTAGACGCCAACAACATGTATAGGTGGGCAATGCGCCAGCCCCTACCCATTTTGGCGATTGAATATGTGGATTAGCCGGGGCCAGGCAATGCCAAAACCGGATATATTCTCGATGTTGCTTTGGAATACCCTGCAGAGTTACATGATCACTATGATTATCCACTAGCACCTGAGCAAATGTCTGAATAGTATAAAGACTGGGGGTACGAGCACAGCTACCAAAATGGACTCACATGAGCCAGCGAACCGCTCGCACCTCCCCCCTCTATACCATACAGCCCTTCCAGCCCCCATGGTTCAGGGTCACACTAAAGAGGGCGATCACCAGGATCCTGTGGAATAAGCTCTTCTAAACGACTCACAAGCTCCAAAAAGTCCTCATACTTTGATTCCAAATCCCTCACCTCAATCTCAAGGTCCACTTTCTCCTCCCATATATGCTCCACATCTACCCGCAGCTCGGCCACCATCATATGTTCATCGGTGCTCATTCTATACCTCAGCCCTCATCTGTTCAAAAGATGGACGCGTGCCCATAGGCCAGAGTGTCTATGCCACCTGAAGCTATCCACCGCTTTGAGTCAAAAGGGGAGAGAGACACCTTGTTAATGTGGAGCCCATATATTTTGTGGCAGTCACTCGTGAGCATGTTCATTCCGTGGCGAAACTGCTTTTGGGCGAACAGCGACTCCACATACTGAGCGTGCCGTAGATGCTTCTTCACCACAACCTTCTTCACACCTTTTGTTTTTTTGATCTCATCCTGGCTTGACATCAAGATCGAGTACATCTTAGGGTGCAGAACAACATACTTCTTGATGGGCACGCCAGCGCACTCATCCTTCATCTTCCCCAGAACCATCTTGTTCACACTGCTGTAGAGGCTATGGGAGGGATGAAAGTTACTAGTGTCAAAGAGATGGGCATCTTCCCTTATGTCAGCATACACGTCAGGCGTGCTTATCTCCATAAGCAGAGAATCGTATCCGTGTAAAACAAGCCAAGATTCTTGCCATATCTGGGCTTCATGGTATTGCAATAAAAGTCGTACATCAGGTGCTTGGAGAGGTCGAGTATACACATACCCACATACACCGGGCGGTTCAGTACCAGGTGAGTCTTGTGCATGTGCAGAGCAGCCATTTCATTATCAAACACCTGATGACGCAAGTAGGCGAGACTTGCGATAAGCCTACGCATTCTTTCCTCTTCCGTAGAGCGCACAATCATTAGATTGACCCGCCTGCGGAGGTTCTCCATGGTCTTGCTGAACACAGAGTTGTTTATCAGCTTATACAGGTCCTTTTCAAAGTCGCTGGCGGTCACCTTACGCAGATCCGTATTCATTCGAATGTAAGGCTCCATTCAGGGGCTCTGGTTACAGACAAGTGCACGGTGGATCTTGGTAAGTCTCATCCCCAAAGACAGATACCAGCAGGTAGTCGTTGTGCTCGTCATGAAGTGCACTAGGATACTCCAAGTCAACCTCAAGTATGTATCCAGTCTGGGCATCATCTGGGTGGTCCTGTATCTGTAGATCCTCCGGCCGAGCCCCCCACTCAATACCCGCAGTTGGCAAAGGCTGACTCATAGCCCACCCATACAAATTGCTAGCATCAAGGTACTGGATGTAGCTCGTTGGTTGATCCTGGTCAAAGTCATCCACAAGCAGGTAATTGGCTTTAGCGTGGCGGCGCGGCACCATGCTTATACCACCGCGTAGACCTTTCTCAATGAACAGGTGCTTGTCATAGTCGGTGAGCAGCTCGAGTTCCACGCCTGTGCTCTTAAGCAAAGCATCCCACGACAAACCTGGGCTGGTATAGTAGTGAGCCGGATCCAAACTGTACTGCTTAAGACAGGTCTTGCGGAACACCTCAAACACATCAGCCAGGAGCAGTACATCTGCCCGCAGGTACAGGTCATGGTAGTCACCCATGTTCTTACACCCGAACACGCTCCAGACCTTCTGTGCGTGGGCACAGTCTACAGCAGATATACCCTCCTCAGAAAGCTTGCTGTAGAACTCCTGGATTGGCGGCAAAGGGGAATCAAACTTATCCCAGCTGTCCATGAACCCATAGGGGAAGACTCCCTTATGCAACAGCAACCGTCACTTCATCTGGTCTGGCTCATATTCCGCCATTACAGGAAAGGCATCTGGGTTGGTAGCAGACACCAGCTTATCAACCGAGGCCAGGAGGAACTGTGCGCTGTAAATGAAGCGCAACTGTCCAAACGACAGGGAAATGCATTTCTCCATATTTTGGAGGATACAGTTGATGTTCCCCTCCACTTTGCGTATAACCTGCGTCAACAGAGTGGAGACTTAGCCCCGCAGGTTATAAAACACCACAGGGATGGGTGTTGTCTTGGGACTCAGCTGAAGTTTCAGGTTACAACGTTATGGTCTGCCCTTTGTACAAGCCTGTAAATATGGCAGTGATCGCGGACATAGTCACAGCCGAGTTTTTTCTTACATACGTGACAGTGGGTAGCAGCCTTATGTGCCCTTCTATCCTCCTGAGTCATCCGCATAGGGACAGGCTTAGACAGAACTGCTTTGATCTTTTGCTCCTCCTGCTGCAGAGCCTATAAGAACTTCTCCACAGCATCGCTTCCTCTGTAAACCACAGGGGGTTCGGTCTTACCTTCACACTGAACAACCACAGCCGTAGCCACATCCTTGGTGTTCCTGCGTTCTCTGTGTGTTCAGGTCTTTGATTTGCGTGTAATGAAACTTGCCGTCCTTCTCAATCAACATGAGGTTTATACCAGTACCAGAGTGCTTACTGATGCGGTGTACGATAGTGGTTGTCCCATCCCAGCCAAAAACATTTAAGGCTAGGTTGGCATGTTTTTTTATCTTCTCAACATGCGACACTGGTGTAGGATATTCTACACCTGCACCCTCCAGCAGATCCAACAGCCACTGAATGTTATATTTTGATGGTCGCTGTGGGTTCTTGGCTACCGGTAGCAGAGCGGCTAAAATAGCCCATAGAATGCAGAAGTCGTCCCAGTTCTTTACGTTTATGATGGCCTGCTTAGCCTCCAGCGCAGCCAGAAGTCACAGGTAGGAGCCACCCTTTCAACGGTTGGTAGTTGGCAATATCAATCCACAGAGTTGTGACCACCTCAGACTCCCAGCCAGAACCTTGGCTGGTCCACTTCTCCAACCGCTCTTGGATATTAACAACACTCTGGTCCAGCACAACGCCCACGTCCTCTGAGGAAAGAATCACGTGCTGCTTATTACACAACACAGGCCCAAATTACTCAGTGCTGTCATCATCAGCGTGCTTGGAGAGTCTTACTTTAAGAGTTAACGGACACTTGATTCCACCTAGCTCTTCCAGCTCACCAGTCAAAACTTTATGCATCTTCTGACGCATGCCCTTTAAGAACATCATAAGGTCCGAGCTAAGGGCGTGAGACTCAGGAACGTTCATCACCCATCCACGCAAATAGTTTTTAACTGCCCACTTAGTCTTCTTGAAGGCAAGACGCACTTTGGGGACTGGGGACTGGGTTGCGAGGACTGGTCTGCGTGGGGCAGGGACAGGTCTGTGTGGGGCAGGGACTGGTCTGTGTGGGGCAGCGGTGGGGATAGGGGTGTGAGCCATCCCAGCCCTGAATCTAGCCAACATCTCCTTGTATGTACGGTCATATTTATTTCCCACTTGGAGTGCTTTGAGAGCAACTTTATAGCGTGGATAAGGAGGCTTAAAACCGTGAATTGAAACATAATCGTTTTGGGCTTCACGTGCTCGCTGATTATGAGTCATGTTTATTATACAGTTCCATTAGTCTAAAAGGGAATTTCTTGACACACAAAAGACAAGAACTATACAGCTAGCGGACTTTGACCTTGCTGACAGCGCCACAGGATTTCTATTTTCATTCAGTGGGAAATCCCCGTTCAGTGGCTCTGGCTGCAGTCTGTTGTGAAGCAACCTTTTTCTTTTGACGAAGACGACTGTGGTTGACTTTATTGAACCCACAATCCATACACAATCCTAGCTTATTATTTTTTATAGCCTTCTGACAACCCGCAAAAAAAAAAGACACCATGTTTTATCTTATATCTGTGTAAGTTACAAAACTTTTGCATACAGGGCCTGTTACAGGGGTCTTTCTTTCAGAGTAATATCCACGGGCATTTTTTGTCAAATAATACCTTTGTTATATCTATAGATCTCTAATGTCTAATTGGTAATACCATCTGGTGGCAACTGGGTATCAGACGGCAGATTTAGTCACAGAGCTTCCAATCCGGTAAACATTGAGTGACCACACAGGGTCAGTTGCCCGCCACCGCGGGTCTTGATCTGCCTCACCAGGCTGGTAGAGGTAGCAAACGCCAACACCAGAGGGAAGCTTTTGCCCATTGACCCCAAGCGGGCGCCATGGTACGACTGCAGAAGACTTTTGTGCAACTCGTTTTGCCTTTATAGCATCTTAAGGTTTTTTTCCAGTCAAGCTGGTCACCTCATTATTTATCGCAGAGACTACAGCCTGCAGTCGAGAAACCCACTTGGTAGATCGTTTTCCAGTATCCTTTAACTCTATGGCATACTGGTGACCAAAGAATCACTCAGCCAGTGTTCGGTTAAAGCGTTCCACTATACCCTGGTCTCGATGGATATTCACACGGCCACGCCTGACTGATACTCCATGTTTTACTAATAGCTGATTCATTGCTCCCATAAACTCCCGTCCGGGGTCGACCTGAAGTAGTTTTGGCCACTGTAGCGGTCCTCGCTTGTATATCCTCTCCAATGCACCTGCGACCTCTTTTGTAGTCAATGGCTCCGCCGCTTTGTAGCGTGAGGCCACATCAACCACTGTTAGGGCATACTTGTAAGTCTGGCGCTTCACAACGTCATGAGGAAGAAATAAGAGATCGACTTGGTGAACCTCAGGGACAGGGACATCAAACTTTGGTCTGGGAATGTGTTTTGGCACTGGCAGGTAGAATTGCCATATAGCTTGCTTTGTAAGCCACCCCCTGGCAACTTCCTCAGAAACCCTCGCTTGTGTTGCAAGCTTCTTGATAGCTGTTATGCCTTTCCAGTAGCCCTTAGGACTATAGTATATCCTCTGCATGCAACGATCCATATACAGTAAACGCCCAACTCTCCAAATGACCTACTTAGCAGGCCTGTATGCAACCAATCCAGTCGCAGCCATACCCAGTATAATGAACGCCACCTCACGCTCTTTTTGACCATCTGAGGGCTCGTAGAAGTCTGAAAGCTGCGACTTAGAGCCCAGCGGGTCAACGGTTTTATTTGTAATCAGGGAGTACTCACGCATAGCCTCGTCCGCATCCCTAAAGGTATGCTCGGCATGTCCCTGGCGGCGCAGTTGCTTGATGAATTCTAAACGCTCAGTTCTCTTCTTGGCCCATGCTGCCTGAGCAGATCAAAGCTGCTCGATTGCCATATCATGGCGTTTACGTTCGCGTCCGCTTCGTAATTTAGAGAACACAAAGTTGCTCCCAGAGAACGCAAGGGCGTTAACAAGAGCGTCTACAACAAGCAGCGCGAGTGTGGCCATTTACTTCAGTATATCAACTGGTAAGATTCCTTGTTTAATTAGCATATCCTTTGTGGCCATAGCTAGTGATACATCGGCAACAGCCATAGCCAGGTCGCGTGGGGTGAAATCAAGGCACCCCACCACCTAGAGCATCTTAGCAAGCTTAGCATAACCTATTGAAGTACCGGAAGCAACTGCACCATGGTACAGAGCGTTAACGAGCATTTTTCCATCAGTAATTGGTGTTGTCATCTTATTCCATATAAAAAGGATCATTTAAATGAGCGTTCATAGGCTTTTGTACCACAACCTGTTTACGATGTGAGCTCATAGTAATCACCTGTTATAGCGTTATTAAGCACCTGTTATAGGGTAGTTAAGCACATGCTATAGCGGTGTTAAACACATACTATAGCGAAGAAGTGTCTTCCTCTCCACTGGCCCCTATTGATTTGGTGCTTGTTTTTCCAAATTGACAGTGCTTAACTGTTGTTAAAAACGCAGTTAATGGAGCTAAAAACATGCCATAGCGATGAAATAGCGCACAAGTGTCAGTGCTTAGCGCGTGACCAACAAATGGATCAGTCTCGAGGTCTGTAATTAGCTTTGGCTGGTGTTCTGGTGGGATTGATAGAAACATACAAGCAATACCTGAGTATAACTGTAGCAATGATTGACCTCAAGTGCTCGTCATGCTAGCGCCTAGACGTGCCGCGTATCTCACATACAGCCTTATGATCTCTTCATCAGACATTGATTCAACCTGGTCAATTGTAAGGCGCTCCAAACCAAGGTACTGACGGGCCTGACCCCCGGCTATGACGGCAGCAAGCCTATCTCTCTTAGAAGACATATCTACACCAGGGGTGCAACTAGGTTCCACTCCCCCAGACTTTGTTTCCTCTAAGCTAGTCGTGTCGTGTTCAAGGAGTTTATCAATAATGGTATCAGGATCCATGAATATACGTATACGCCTTCGAGCTTCATAACACTGCACCGCTACCCAGATGAAGAAACCTAAATTGGTTACTGAGGCAGCGGCTGCTATCAAGGCCAATATCAATTGAATCGACGGCATACACAGTAGGTTGATCAGTCTTCAGCAGCAGTTTTGTGTGCTTGGTCTTTGCTAGTAGTTGCCATACTCTGGCAAGTTCCTCTTTTGTTGGAATTACATCATTTTCACGCAAGGCGTCTTCAAACGAGTCACGGTCCTTGGTGTGAAAGAGCACCATCCAGCGAGTCTGCTCACGTAAGTCCTTCAGCAGAGAGTTGTATTTTTGGGTGAAGACCCAGACACTTTGCTGCACATGACGGCCGCTAAAGGCCAGTTTGGATAACATGTCTTTCTTCTTAGTTAGGACCTTTGTAGCCGAACAGTCATCAATAATGTAGAGGGTAGGTTCGCCCTTGAAGCAGTGGTAGAAAGCCCTCAGGTGGTCATGGAGCCGCTCCCCTGGATCAAAGACGTAGACCTCTAAATCATCCCACACCCACGCCCGCGTCTGATAAGCCTCGTTGAAACGTATGGTAGGGCAGAGGATTACAATATGCTCGAAGGCACGGAAGAAGGGCCCTTCAAGTAGGTCGAAGATGAATGCGGTTTTCCCACATCCTGTCTGCCCACAAACAATTGCTGAACAGGGACCATCTGGTAGTGTAAACTCAGTTTTCGGTTTCATCAAAACCTTGTTAGTAGACTGCGCTGACGAACCTGCTATCTTTAATGTTAAGCTGTGCATCCATTATAGCGGGGAAGGAATATGTGAGTATTTTAAAAATCGTGCACTTTGTGACAACTTTTTTAAACTTTGCATGGTGTTAGGTATGGATACGACCTTTTCAAAAACCACCGCACAAAAGTTGGTGGAGGCCCCTGGTGGCCGTTATGCACAAAATCCAAGATGGCCGCCACTGGGAACTGAAAAGGCAATATCTCGGCTCATATTAAGAGCAGAACCTACTGTGATACCATTTTTCCATTCAAGTATGAAGATTGAAGACGCACAAGAATAGCCCTGCTTCGATTCATCATGAGTGACGAAGATCCTTTCGAAATTCCATGTAATACAAGACAAGACACAGACTGGGAATTGTGTTGCTTGTGACACCCTTATAAGAAAAAATGTTATCATGCTGCATATCAAACCCTTGAAGATGAACTGAAAGCTTTTGTAGACAATGATATCCCCTTACCTCTTGGGGTCAATTTGCAGTGCTTAGATGATGGTTCGGGGATCGCCTCCACAATGCTGAAAAATGAAGCTAAATATCACAACGGGTGTCGAGGTCATTTCCGTTCACATAACCTTCAGCGTGCTGCAGAGAAGCGTACAAGAGAAGATTCAGATGGCGAGGACTTCAGTCCCAAAAAAACTCGTTCTAGTTTTAGTGCGTCGCTTGATCGGAAAAAACATTCAGTGTGTCTATTGTGAAACGTTTCAAAAAGACAGTGATGAGCCAATCCACAGAGCACGTAGTCAAGACTGCAGCCAGAACCTCTGAAAAAATGCGCTATAGAGTCTAAGAACTGGGTGGTACATGCACGCTTGAACACTGCAAGTAATGCAGAGGTTGGAGATGTGCATTATCACATATCCTGTTATACAAAGCTGAAGAACGAGGCCCGTGCAGCTGTGAACAAATCATCAAATGCAGAGACAAGTTACGCCAGGCAGCAATACGACCCCTTGGTATTTGCTCAACTTGTAGCTTTTGTGCAGTTCAATAACTCTGCGTTCAAGCTTGCTGACCTGAGGAAACTGTACGATCGACGTTTGGTCCAACTGGAATCTGACTGGATTGGATCATATGTACATCCGACGAGGTTCAAAGAACATATATTACAGAAGCTAGGACCAGATTGGTCTGAATACACAGAAGGTCGTGAAATTTACATCTCTCACAAAAAAACAGTTGGTGCTGCTCTAGCACAGGCATCTCGCATTCATGTGAGTGATGAAGAGGCACAGCAAATTGTTGAAGTGGGTCTCATGTTGCGTCAACACATTCTTCAGGAACAGAAGCGTTTTAAAGGATCATTCGACCCGAGTTGCCTCAGTGAGCCAGTCAGTAAGCCTCTGTTGACCCTTCTGGACGTCCTTCTCGAAGGCTCAAGCTCTATTGAGGATAAAGTGGCAGAGGACCAGGCTAGCATCAGTGCCAGATTCGCCTGCACTATATCTCAGCTGATATGCAGCAATGCTGCTAAACAATCAAGCAGTGCCCTTACCCTTTACCAGAAGAAGAAGAAGAGAGAAACACCCTTTCCTCTCTATGTGGGATTGAAACTACATGCAAGCGCTCGTCAAAAAGGCTCCATAAATACTTTCCATGCAATGGGTGTGGCCGTATCATATGACCGGGTCATGGAAGTTAGGAAGGGACTTGCTATTTCTGTGTCAAAGCGATTTGCTGAAGATGGTGTTGTTTTGTATCAAGCGTGGAGTATTCACCACTGGAGTAGTTGACAACATTGATGAGTCTGGCCGCACTGAGCTTCATGGTACTGCCATTTCACTGACAAACCATCTTACTCATGAAAACACTGGGATCTGTCCTCCAGCTCTCAGACTTGATGCTCCTGAAAACGCCACTGTCCATCTCCCTGAAGACTTTGCCATTGTGCCATACGTTGACGAATACGCTGGAGAAATCACTCTTTCCACATTGCCAGATGGATCAGCTCTGCCAACATTCACAACAACTCCTTGGTCAGGAGTACCTGATGATTCATGGCTTAACCACGTCCACAACGTTACAACTCAAACTAATGGAAAACTTCAAGAAATGCCAGTAACATACTCTGGATTTTATTCCCATCTGTTGACAACAAAGGCTGATATCGTACTCACCAATAAGCCTACAGACTTATCAGATTTGTCTCCATGTCGACAAGAGGAAGCTGACACACGGATGATGCTCCACTTGCGCCATGCTGCTGATCAGGGTCATACAAAGGCCTACCTCAGGACGGTAGATAGTGATGTTGTAGTGTTGACCATCCACTTCTTCCACGACCTAGGACTCTCAGAGCTCTGGATTGAATTCGGGTCAGGAAAAACGTACAAAGACATTCCAATCCACCATATCTCAGATATGTTGGGACTGCAGCGCTGTCAAGCTCTGCCCTTCTTCCATGCTTTCACAGGCTGTGATGTTGTGTCTTCCATGATGGGTATCGGCAAGAAGACTGCATGGAATGCATAGGTTAACTTTCTTGAGGTCACCACCACATTCACTGCCATCAGTCAAGACCCAGCCAGTCTGACGCTTGATTCTCTCCATATGAGTTGTCTGGAGCGCTTGACAGTACTTATGTACAGTAAGAACTGTGCTGCCCAATCTGTCAATGAAGCAAGGAAGCTATTGTTCACCCATGGCCTCTAGTCTCTCGACTCCATCCCACCGACCCTGAATGCTCTCTTCCAGCATGCCAAGCGGGCTCTTCACACAACAGGATTCGTCTGGAAGCAGGCCCTCTCGAGAATCCCGCAAATCCAAAATCCCAGTGACTGGGGTTGGGAATGGAATGCCAGAACCAACCAGTGGGTGCCATATTGGACGGATTTGACAGACGTCAGTAAGGCTTGCTCGCTGCTCCTCCAATGCGGGTGTGTGATTGCCTGTAAGGGTAACTGCAAGTGTCATCGAGCTGGACTCCATTGCAGCCCATTGTGCAAGTGCAAAGGGGGCTGCACTAACAATTAAAGTGAAATGTGATGTTCATGTAACTTGATAAAAATCATAAAAAACACGAACTCAGAACTCATCTTGGTATGTGGCCAATATATAGTCATTTATGTGTAAATTGGTCATAAGCATTTATACGTGAAAAGTAAATGGAAACTTTAAAATTACTTCAGAAACGTATTTCTTGACCTTATAAACCCTAGAAAAATGGTATCACAGTAGGTTCTGCTCTTAATACGAGCCGAGATATTGCAGTGGCGGCCATCTTGGATTTTGTGCATAACGGCCACCAGGGTCCTCCACCAACTTGTGTGCGGTGGTTTTTGAAAAGGTCATATCCATACCTAACACCATGCAAAGTTTAAAAAAGTTGTCACAAAGTGCAAGATTTTTTTGAATCCCCACCCCGCTATTACAATACACATATAAACGTTCAATGCGCTTGCCGCCTGTGATTTTTTTGTGATCTGAATGGTGATACCCTCAGATGCATTCTCCACGGCCCTGCCACTACCGTGCAGCTGGTCGTCATCACTCGTCCTAAAGTCGAGCCACAGAGCATACTTAATGGTTAGGTACTCTCCTAGGGAAACGTCCGACAATGCCAAGTCTTTTGCAGCTATTGCTACACTGGGGTCTCGTTTACTCGTTGCTGCAAAGGCCTTCTTCACCTTATCCAACTGCTGGTAGCCACGCATGCCCTGGTCATAGAGTTGGTTGGATATGCCCTCAATGGTCACCTCGACCTTTGCAATCTTTGGGTTGTAGAACGACTCTGTCTTCCTGGCGTATGATACATTGACTGAGTCTTCAAAGAGCAGTAGAATGCCCTTCATGCTGCGAGCAGGCACGTTCAGGTTGATGTTCCACAGTGTATCTTTTTTATTGTATACAAACTTCCTGTGACGAAGATCAGGGTCATACAGAATCGAGCGCCGACCTGTGTACTGGGAGCGTATCATGCGGGCTAACTCTGTTTGGGTAACCATGTCATACTCCAGCGAGATGCCATCAATTTTGTAGCTGGCATCGATGTCGCCCGTTGTGTGAATTACACGGTTGTAGTCGTTGAACGTGAGTTCGTATTCCAGTCTGTCATTAAGTGCACTCTGGTAGAATGGCATGTGGCTCTCGAGGAGTTCAAAGTCAAGCGGAACATAGAACCTGTTACCATACACATCGGCTATGGCAAGGTCCTCTTTCTCGTCTCATCCTTGTCTCCTGTCCCAATTCGTATCTTAGTTGTGTTTCTGTCATCTGATGTGTCAATGGCCAGGTACTGGAGGCCCTGTCTCTCCTGTGCAGTCCGCCACAAGTCGTGGTAACAGTGATACACATCACTGTCATCAATAGACATGACCTCATTGCCAGAAATCTTGATTGTCATTTTCTTGACCACGGCGTGGCCCAGTGTTTGCACAATGATGCGATTAAGATCGGTCGAGGTCAGCGTGATTGTAAAAGCCAGCCCTGCTGTCCCTGGAACGTCGTCTGCGCCTAGATTGGGGAAGCGAACCAGAAGTTGTTGGTTCTGGTCAATAGTGCTCGGATTGTTTGTAACGACTACAGGCTGTCGTACGCCCTTTACCCGATCGGTTCGCTTATCCGGTGGTGTGGGTTTAGTTTGCGTCCATAAGTACTGAATGCTTAATTACAATTATATCTTTAACACACAGACATGGAGTTTGATAAACCAACATTTAACAATGCAGATGAGGAGGGGGCTATGGGAGGGGAGAGAAATGAGACTAACTTTGATGATGAGGAGACTCTCCCAGAGGCCACTCTCCCACCTGTTACAGAAGGGGACATTGGGATGGATAAGTCTATACCACAAGGAGGCCGACTCGTTATAGGCGCTGTCAATGATTATTACGATGCATTAGCTGAAACAGGTCACATACCAACCCCTCGGCCGTGATTATACAAAGTTTTAACTTGTTGGAGGACAGTTACGTTTGAAGGACTACCCTGAATTAAGTTTACAAATTCTCGTACCAAAAAAACGCTTTCACTTGGAACAATAACTAGATCTAGCGGGGGGCATAAGGCTGTCCTTGATGGTTTGGGGTTCACTGAGTGGTCCTCGCAAGCGATGTCACAAAAGGAAGCGAATGCCCTCCAAGGCGTTGACCAAGCACCTGCTAAAGCTGAAGAGAATTTACAAATGAGCGGCCCTGAAGCCGTGACAGAGCAAGGTTGTGTGGAAGAAACAAGCTTCATAGAGGACGTTCATAACACCATACAAGACCTAGGTACACAAACAGACAACGAACTACCACTCAGAGAGCTCGTAGGGCTTGACAAGGCTATGCAGACCCAAAGGGGTGAGCTGGTGAACAACCTAGCTAAGATAACTGAGATAGAAAGGGATATAGCCCGACGGGAAGCTAAAATGGCAAGCTTGGAGGAGGATGGGAGGGGTGAAAGTTGAGCATGGAGATTCCAAGCCAATGAGCTTGCAGAACTGCAGGATCTTTGGAGTGCCCGAGTTGAGGCTGCCTCTGTTAACCGTGAACGTCTGCAAACCAAAATCAACCTCATCAGGGAAACGATCAACAGACTTCTTAACGTGGACACAACGCTAGCTGAGCGTGTACGCACCCTGTTCCAGGAGCAGGGCATAACAATCGTCTTCATCCTCACTGCGATTGGATTGGCATTCTCGACCCTGGTAGTTGCTTTGACGGGCGGAGGGAGCACTAGTCCAGCCCCTGCACCAACACCTACGCCAGCTCATAAGCCGATGTAAAGGAATGTATTAAAAAACAGCTGAACTCCTTGGCAAACGTCCTGAAGGGCCTAGCCGGTAGGGCAGCAGCTGCTCTTCCAGGAATCATTGGCTCCATCGTATCATGGCTGCTTAAGTCAGCTGCAAAGGTGGCTGGTTAGATGGCGGAACATGTGTGGGCCGCAGCTGTGGCAGTGGGGGGAGTTATCCTCCGGATACTCCGTGACTTACTACATAGCAAACCAAAGCACAGCTAAGCCTATAGCGATTCCGCCTACAATAAGAGTGGTATTCTCATCTTCGTGCGCCCCACGTAAACCGGTCTCGGCCACGGGGGACGGGCCTGGAGAAGGGAATCCCATACCTGTATCTGGCGGAGGGTCAAAGCTTCTTCTATCTGGAACCACCGGAACCAAGTTGACATCAGCATTGCTGCCGATCTGCTGCTCCTCAGTTGCGATAGTAATCAGATTGTTGTACCCAGCAATGTTTCCAATGGTGAGGCTCATATCCGACGGAGCCATGTACAGGCCCGTTCCAAACACATAATCAACCTTAGAGGAGGCATTCTGGAGGACGTTCTGATACTGTCGGATGGATGAAGGAATGTCCACTGGGGAGTTGATGGCATCCTCAACGTTGGCCTGAAATTGTTTCTGAGCATCAAAATACGTGCCAACTCCTAGCATCTCTGAGCGGGTCTGAGCCTGAGCACTAAGAATGGCCCAGACATAAGTCCGAATGCTGTCGTTAATTCGTTCAACGCCGGTCTGTGTAAAGCCCTCAGACGTGTCCAGTATGAAGGTACTCCAGGCCTCGTCTGCTTCAGGTCCCTGTGCTAGATGTAGAACAGCACCCATTTTCTCCTGAAAGGATTGTATGTTACTCGCGTGGGCAAAACCTGGCTTTGTATCCTTTTCCACCTCAAAGCCATTCGTGTAGGATCATAACGAACGTTTCGACCAGCAACCTTGAGGACACTCCCGTAACCACACGAATCATGTGCATATAAGATACCAAGGTCACTACTAGCTACGGTTGCCTTCTGGCGCCAGTCTGGGTTTGGTTGAACACCAAAGTTATTGCATAGTCTCTCATATGCCCTCTTGTCATATGGATTGTAATAGTGGTCATAGGCATGATCCTGAGGTAGAGGCGCTTGCAGTTCTGCTAATAGGCGACGCACTGTGTAATAAAGGTGAAAGGTGTAGAGAGCTTTCACGAGTGGAATCCCGGCCTCGAGGTGATCGTGGGATGACACGCCGCAGCCGGCTGTTGTACACCACACTGCCAAGTTTAACTGATTCTGCCAAAACTGCATTGGATTTGTCAACCAGTCTTTTACTATTTTGTCCGCTGTTACCGGCGGCTCCTTATAGTTACTGAATAGATCAGGAAATTTTGCTGTGAATGTACCACCATTGTGAACGACTTGAATTGTTTGTCAGGTTAGGTTATCTCCCGCACCATATAGGGCTGGATACACGCCACATGTACCATATGGGGTAGCTTTTCTATTGAAACTAAAGGCTTGTTTATCCATAGTGCTATGTATCACACTCTGTCTAATGTTCAAAGCGGCGATGCTGTGTCCCTGCAAAATCCTATTGACAACACTGCGGGCGATCTATGTGTTGGCCTGAGGTCAATCACGTATACTGTGGGTTGGTACAATCTCGAAACAGACGAGAACATTGCATGGCGGTCTGAAACTGTTGGAAAAGGAGGAAGGATCCAATTAAAACCCAGTCTATAGAGTTGCAGTCTTCTTCAGCAGCAAATTACATCATTTGGTCATGGTTTGGAAGTTGATGCTGTTGATGGGGTTATTACCCTCGAAATTCTTGATGGGACTGTGAATATATCAGACGGAGTGTTAACAATGTTGGGTCTTGATGACGGTCTCAGAGGGTGGTGGATTTATTCAGGTACTTACACTGGTGACCGGCCCATCAACTTTAGCATCTTTAACACAATTTATGTTCACCTCAATCAAGTCAGCACCACGCACAACATGTTAAATGGTGCACCCACTACGCTTCTTGAAGTTGTTGGCTTAGAGGGTGGCTCTTTCGGTGATATTATAACCACCAACATCCTGAACAATCCTGTATGTAAGCGTGTCACTAGTGGAACAGTGCATGAGTTAAAAGTTCAGTTACGTGATAATAAAGGAAGGCTATTGGATAACCACGACTTACCTGTAAGCGTTGTTCATGAATTTACAAGATGTCAATATAATCGATTATTTATGGACCTAGGCAAAAAGCGGCAAACACTGTTCAGGGCGCCGACCTCTAGAAATATGCTACAAAGACCTTTGTATCTATTGGTGACGCACAAAAAAGGGATGAAAGTGGCGGTACTTTGCCTGGAGACCTTGAAATGGGAGATAATAAATTCGTTCAGTTGGGAGACCCGATTTCACCGAAGGATGCTGTTCATAAAAAGTATATTGATGACAAAACCACTCATTACTATATGGGCAGAAGCAAGTGGCCCCCTTCGGACAGGATATAAGTGATCGTTTGGTCATGTGGCCAGGGATCGAGACTCACGAGACTCAAGCTGTGGATATGCCATGTTATGTAATGGCAAGATCCTTCGTATGGGGTTATCTTCTGGTGTCGGTGCTGATACTTGTCCAATAGCAGTCGTTCCTGTAATTAATGGAACAAACCAAGCGGTAGGAATAAGTAAGCCTGCTGACCAATGGGCTGTTGTAATATCTTTAGACCAGACTTTACAGCTAGAACAAGGCAACGTTATTAACTTTTATACAACCACTCAAAACAGAGGGGCGACTTGGTCTGTAGCATCACTCCTAATTGAACTTGACTTATTGACTTATGTGCCTATAATGGTAGTATGAAACAACACCCGCCCATTCCTCCAGAGCCGTCTGATGAGAATCCAGGGCACTCCTATCGGTTGAATGAGATCAGCCCCAAGAAGCAGTACCTTGAGAAAGAGATATAGGTGTGCAGTAAACTCAGTGGATGCTGTAGACACTGCTTTAGTTGCTGTTGGTATGTGTCTTGGCGCAAGTGGTGCAGGTGTAATGTCTACAGTAGTTGCCGTTCCTATTGCCACAGTGTTGGGTGCTACTGGTGCCGCTTGTGGGCTAGTTGTAATTGCTGGAAAATTCATCAGTCGGCGGCTGGTCATTAGGTTGAAAAAGCATGACCAGATCCGCATTCTCGCTCATAGCAAATTGAATACCATTGCTGACATTGTATCAGTGGCGCTTGAAGATGGGTATATATCAGATGATGAGTTTATGCTCGTTTCGGTCGAGATCATGAAATATAGTCAAATGAAGAATGACATTAAAGCAAAATGTTTGAAATAGCCAGAATCGCCGCCTAGACCTTTTAAAGTATGACCCCCCTGACAGTCCATTTGAAGAGTAGGGGTTGTTGGGTATAATGGAGGCGGTGATAAAATCTTTCTGCAACCATCATACCAGAGTCAAACAAAATACGGACCAGTGGGAGACCACGAGGAAGGGCTACGTTGGAGGAAGTGACTACTCCGCCATTATAGGGCAAAACTACTTCAGCAGCTTTAGCAAGAAGCCGACTGAAAAAACTAGCAACGAGGGTTTTTCGCTTTAGCACACCCTGCCTCTGGGGTACGACTTTTGAGGAAGTTGCAATTGCAGTATCGGAGAAGGTGTACGGCACAAAGGTCTACGGTAATAATATCTATATTGAGGGTGGCGCGACGGCCTACTCTCCGGATGGCTTTTGTGTGCTCCCAATCTGGCGGCGGGGTGGCCGGGGGGGGGGGGAGGGGGGGGGGGGGGGGGGGGTGTAGTGGATGCTGTCTGTCTGGAGCATCCTGAGGAGGTTAGGCTGCTCGAGATAAAGTGCCCCTACACTCGGAGTCCTGGGAGGGTGATTCCGAACATGTATAAGCCTCAGGTTCTCTTGGGGCTGCACCACAGTCCAGTGGCGACCATTGGGATGTTTGTTGACTGCGGCTTCAGGTTGTGCTCTTTTGAGGACCTGGGGAGGGCTGAAGTGTATAACCAGGTGTATCACAAGGATCGGAAGAAGTATAAAGGGACGGTGGCTTGGCAACGGGCGGGGGTGGAGGGGCTTGAAGATGGCGACTATGGCGCTAACGGGAGGTTTAATAGTTGCCTGGGCTTGAAACAGGAGCATCACGGTCCTTGGTTGGGAAGACCGAGTGGGACCACGGAGAGGACGACGGGGGCTTTTTCCTGTTGGAAGCTCTTTACAATGAGTTTGATAACCGCTCGTCCTGATCCCGACTTTATCGAGAAGAACGACGCTAAGGTTGCCCAGTTTATACAGGACCTCGACTGCGTGAATAATGGAACTTACAGCGACGGTCGCAGATATTTCTCACTCGATGACCTCTATGGTGACTAACTACTGGTGTGGGACTGGACCATGGGGGGCTGGAAGGGCTGTATGGTATGGAGGGGGGAGGTGCGAGCGGTTCGCTGGATCATGTGATTCCATTTTGGCATCTGCGCTCGTACCCCCAGTCTCTATACTACTGTCTGTGCAGAATTAATGGCTGTTAGACTACCAGAAGAATACCGCGGAGGATGGGAAGCTGGTATGTGATCCACAACATGAATCTCAAGCTCTACCTTTTGCTAGGAATGCGACTTACTAAGATACACCGTGCGCTTATATTCAATCAGGGCCCCTGTACAGAGCCCTTCATTCGAACAAAGACCTGCGTACGCTTGCCACTAGTGACTTTGTGAAGGACCTGCACAAGCTGATGAACAACTCCGTTTTTTGTAAGACAATGGAAAATCACCGATGGCGAGTCAACGTTACTATAGGGCGCTCGAAAAAAGAGGAGGTGTGTGGCCAATCTCGCCTATGCTTGTCACAAAGTATTCGATGACGAGACCTAACTGCCCTGCATATGCACAAGCTCCACATAGTGCCAAACCGCCCGGTGTGTAGGCATGTGCATACCTGACCAATCAAACCACCTGATGTACGACTTCTATTACAACACAATTAAATACAGATATGGTAACGATCTGGGACATGAACTCGCTTCTTATGGAGATCCACTCAGCTGACGTGTACGCAGGTACAAAAGCGGATCGCACGCACGTTGACACGAGCAACTGCTCACCTGATCAAACACTCCACACCGAAACCAAGAGAGAATGTGAGAGAGAAAGAGACAGATCTTAAGAGAGAGAGAGAGAGAGAGAGAGAGCCAACTTGTTTAATACAAATGTAACAACTAACGAGTATACATATGACGTGTTCAATATATAACGTGGAGGGGAGAAATTATAATCAAAATGCTCGGGCGGTCCAAAGCTTTGAATAAATCATAAATACGAGTGATAATATGTGTCATTTGTGTTGGAAACCTGAATGTGACACATATTTGTTATTCATTTAATTTCAATCATATGGCACATTGAACCCAGTCCGACATTCGTATTCGATGCATCATAATTTTACCCATCGTCAGTCAGCACGAACCATTCTTTTTGTGTACAACCTGGCTACTTATTCCGCTTAATGATTTAAAACGAAATGGGAACAGTAAACCTAGTTATAGATCTAAATAGGGTAACACTGTGCACGCGACAACGTTGAAATATCATTGGCGACAGCAACTTGAGAACAAAAGTTGCACGTGCGCCATTCGCAGTTAACCACCCGTCCACGATGATCTATGATTAAGATGCCAGCACTCAGCCGTTTAAATGTTGTAACATGTCTGATGCTTGCTGTGCAAACTGCATCACACCTACGTGATGATGATATGGTTTAACGATAGTTATATGACTAAAATATTACAATTCCAGATATTTGCTTATATTAGTTCAAACGAAATGCGCAGATCGATCCCTAGCTGGTTCATTAAATGCACGACTCAATACCGAAGCCCTTACTTGCATTTGTAACTGCTCTGGAGTATAATCTATCTAGGTAGCGTCGACCGACAATACGCTCTGATCAATATCAATCTTGTACACGCATGCAAAACATGAATGCCAACGGAAAAGCTAGTCGACGTAGCCGATGACAACTTAAGAACACACCGAACACAACAACGAAACATTTTAAATTTAAAAGGAATATCGTTAAGAGGAGTAATTCTATCTACTCCGGCCTCGTAGGAAGATCAAATAGTGTAAGATGCATTGCATACTTTTATTGCAATGTGCTTGTCTTGTTTTATCTTCATGTCGGTATATCGTTAAACCTAACTGCGACGGAGACCAAGTATCATTACACAAACGTGCAAAACGGTACCGATAATGTGTCTTTGATACAAAACGTGCAAATAAGCACATGGAACAAGTCTTCAGTACGAACAAAACTCACAGCTAGCAATGCTCTATAAAGTCCGATTGCCAAGTGCCTGGGGAATATACCAAGTAACGTCTACGGACATTTGGGCAACCGAAAGCGCCAATACGCGCCCTTAATGGCTGTCGCATTGAGGAAGAGACTTTCCCCTGTGATGCCATCGGGAAAGATGGGACAAATTATTCCTACTTTTCGAATGCTAAACAAGCCTACAGTGAATTAGGCAGTTACTATTTACTCCCAATTACAAGCAAGGTCGATAGAACTGAGGATTTGCATAGTCAGCTCAACCCCCAAGCAAGCCGAACATTCGACCTTTATGATATTTCAAGGAACAAAACGAGGCATCGTCACTTAAGATCATTATTTTCATCAGATTAAATCATTGAAAAGGAACGAAATAAATGCCAAGCCGTTGGCTGTGAAACATGCAGGACAGTTATTTAACACCCTTGTCAAGTTTTCTGTTAGTGATGTTGTTTTCGGGATCCATATAAGAAGAGGTGATCATGTACCAAATGATTCATATTGCACACATCATATCATCTTATAGCTATTGTCTTATTGATACGGGTCAAATGTTTCCTTTGTTGCTGCTTCCAATGGAATGTAGCGGGCACAAGAGCACATCAAGCCAGTGAAAGACGTGCAGATCGTTTTCTCATCATATGGGGACTATTCCAACGATTTCGCCCTTTTTCGATCTGTATTTTATTTATGTAATCATATGATCACAAGCTTTGGAACCTATAGTTGGTGGGCTGGGTATTAACCTCGTGGTATTAATATTATTCCATATGAGCCTGACAAGAACTCGACAGACTGGATTTTTTTACCTCCATCTCTAGCCAACAGAGCTACATGGATGAATGAGTCGATATTAGACGGCTACTAACACTTTGTTGAAGCTCAAAGTATCTGTCTGTTTGTATCAATCTTCCTTAGTTGTGAACTTGCTACACATGCCACTATTTATTTTGGAATTGTGGAAGTACAAGTTTGTGTTTTATTTAAGAGGAGTTGCAGTCCAATGTATACAAAATAGGGATTCGGATTATTTTTTGCAGTAAATTTGACGTAACGGGAAAAAAATATGGGCAATTTTTAACCTAAGGACTTGGCTGGAATCCACATGATGGAGAGGTAAAAATATATTTCTTTTAGTCGCAACTGCTCGACGATAAACAGCCTCTCTCTAAAACCACGAACTACATGAATGGGAGTTGTCAATCCGCCTGTCCTATATCTAATTCATATTGCTGTTTACTCCTTTGCTTAGCTTACGAAATATAGATTTAAGCAAATTGTCTCTTGTCAAGGATGTTTGCAACAACCACAAACTACATTTTTCGTCCCATTTTATAGTACTTTTAATTATGAAATGTAAGTTGGATCATTGTGTTCGTTATCTACTGACAGCAAATGTAGAGCAATAATAATAGCATTTATTTCGCACTCGTGGTACAGATATTTTATGACGATCAAGTTCAGGTGCAATCATTTAACAAAGCGTGGGGTGCCATTATAATGTGCAAATAAAATTAAGTAGAACATTGATATCGTCTTGAGAAAAACCGGGAATATATTCACATTCACGGGCCCTACAAAGTTCTTGTATTGAGTTAACAAAGTTCAATCTTTCTTGATCAATGTTCGGTAGAAAAATCTTGCTTGAAATATCATTAAAAGTAATGGTCTGGTCGTAAATCGTAGCAGTATTTAGATTAACGATACTCATAATATATCTTATATTATTTGCGACATTCGAATTACTAAAGGCACATAATCGGCTAACCGCCGATACAAGATGATTCGTGCTATTAAGACTATTTAAGAAAAATTTCATACATCGCAACATTAATTGTTCTCTTAGAGGTAATCTACCAGCTAAAAAAGTAATATATATTGATCTTGTTCTAGGGTGTAATTTCCATATATGGCGGATGCATTTGCGCCAAGTGACACATAAGCTTTTAAATGAATTACTCGAGAGCGTCCATAATGGGGATCCATAAAAACTTGTGCAATATTTGTCAAATAGTGTATTACGAACATTTACTGTGCAGTGACCGAATCTTGACATCAGCATATTAGTTTTCGACACAACATCACCACATGCAGCATGAATATTCAATTGTTCGGAATTTCTTCCTATATAGGATCCAAGATGGATAGCATGTTCACTTACATTAAATCTAACACTGTTCAGTTGTAGATTCACATCGCGCTTTTGACAATTAAAAAGCAACAAATTGCTTTTTGATGTGTTAAATATAACATTATATTCCTTGGCAAACTCTTCGCAAGTTTTTTAAGCATAGATTTAGCCGCATTTAAAGAAGGAGCAATGAGAGCGACGTCGTCAGCATAACTCAGTGCGCCTGCATAACGGTGACCAACATGGCACCCTATCCCTCTGTTTGAGAGTCGTGACAATAATTCATCGATATACACGCCAAACAAAATAGGTGACAAAACCGCGCCTTGTTTGACTCCATTAGTACAATTAAACTTGTCAGAGAAGCTATTGCTCCACTTGACTCTTAACGTTTGATGCGTATACATGTTAAGAAGTAGTTTAGCAGTCATAGCACACATACCACGCTCTCGTAACAAACCAAACAATTTCATAAAATTAACTCGATCAAACGCTTTGGAAGCATCCAATAATATGACATAACATGGTGAGTCTTCGCTGACATAATTATCTATGATTTCCTTTAATACAAAAGTGCACTGTGTTGTTGAGTGTGACGGTTTAAATCCAAATTGTAAACTACCCGATTTCAATACATCACTTTGATAGTCAATAATCACATTATCTAACAGTTTCCCTATGATACTACTAAGAGCTACTGATCGATAATTATCACTACTATTCAATGATTTTTTTCTGTTCTTAGGAATAGGAACAAGAGTAGATGTTAGCATACTACGTGGCGTATGTGCATGATTCAACATCATAGTTAAAAGTTTTGATAGGTGGGCATATAACTCATCACAGCCATTCAGTATATGATCAGAAGTTATTTCACAAACACCGTCTGTCTTATCTCGTTTAAGCTTACAAGCTGCTTGCCTAACTTGTGAAATGTCGATAGCATGCAAAGAGCCACATGTACCACCAGCACAATTAGAGTGTACATCATGACTCAATGATACATTAAGGGCAGCCATTGCAGACTTACTATAAGACACATTATTGTAAAGTGTTTCATATTTATTTTTAAAGACATTGCATATCTCGTCGTCGCCGTGCACGCCATCCATTACGGACGCGGTCGACTTATTTTTGAAATGCTTCTTCCGTATTTCTTTCCAGAAATTGCGACCATCACTTGTGGCCAAAGAAACTGCCATTCTATCAGACGCAAGCTTATTTTGATTTCTGATCACGTATCGTGACGCCCTTTTATAATCCCGTTTGGCTTTACAGTGGATGTCTTTAAGAACACCAGAGGTGGGGCACCCATTTTCCACCCAGAGTCGACACCAAAATATTGATTTTGCTTTCAGCTGATTGACTTGCTCACCCCAGCCAGGCCGATGTTTACGTTTCCTAGTCCCAGGAATACACTGAACAGCTGCTCGGACACACGCATTCACGATTTCCTCATAGTAACGATCAATGTCTTCATAATGGTTATTGCAATTAATCTGTGTACAACTAATTGCATCATTTGAGATATTCAGGTCAAGTAATAACTTCCTCAATTTACGCATATAACTATGAATATCGCTGACATCACATTCCCTCCATTTTGGTCTATTAGTGGTTGGGCGCTCATCATTAACCACCCGTGCAACATGTATATCTAGCCGTGCAAGTACAGGACTGTGGTCAGATAAATTATCTCCTTCATGAAGACATTCGTATTTTGACACCGATGAACTCAGACTTTCGGACAACATAAAATGATCTAATGTTGACCTTGTATGTGACATATCACTCTCATAGGTAAAATCTACACAGTTATTATCTAACAAATCGCAAGGAATTAAACATTGCTCCTGACAAAAAGTCTTCAAGGTAACAGTGTGAGGGGAATCGGCGCGAGCGAAGTCTGTGTTTAGGTCACCTCCAATAATTATACCATCGACATCCGTACAAGACATTATGACTGAGTTGACGTGGACAAGCAGCTCGACATACTCATTGGAAGGTGCTGACTTTGGACTAACATCACATGGCATATACAAATTGATAACTAGAATCCTGTGGGACATATTGTTAGAGTGCAGGGTTAAAATGCAAGCGTGACACCTTCTATTATGTACACCATCGATCGGGGATATAGTTAATTTTGACGACTTTTTGTGTATAAACGCACAGCCACCATAAGGTCTTCCCTTAATCAAATCAGAGTCATCCATACCAGAAATGCCTGTAACTGATACATCACCTATGCGATGCTCGAGCTGAGCAAGATCTATTTCTAACAACCAATGTTCTTGGATTAAGAGAACATCACATTTGCCTAATAGATTGCGTATGTACATTATGGTGCCTTCATTGTGGCCTCGACAGTTATACGTGCATATTGTGAAGTTGCAGTCAGTCATTGTAAAAAATGATATATATAAAGATTTAAAGTACAAAACACAAATAACGCAGTTATGCATCTACCTTACTGCGATAAAATCTTCTTACACATACACCGCATGGCCAAAATTTCTCTTCTAACGTTGTACCAACATCTGATATTTTTACCTCAATTTTGAAGCTGTCAAATTTTGCTTCCGCATTTGATACTTTTTCTACTGATCTTACCTTAATATTAAAATCTTCAACATAAGACTCAATATCCTTAATGTTAGTGTCTTTTTCAATCCGGTAGACAAACAGGTGTCTACTTGGCTCAGGTGCGCCACGAAGTTTGCTGGAAGTCCCAGTTCCCGTAACCGGACGAGCCTTTCGACGGATTTTCCGCGTGTTCCGCTTCTCTACAATCTGAAACTCTTCATCTGGAGATCTGGCTGTAGATATGGGTACTGCTGACGACAAGTTAGTGGTGGCAGCAGCCATGGGAGTTCTTAGAGCACCTTTTACAGTTGATGCCCCAGTAGTAGATGATGGTGCTGGTGCTGGTGATGAGGTCGGTGTAGTATCCGAGATAGTTATCACCGGCATCAGCTTGGGTGTTTCATCATGAGAGCGCGAGGTCACAACTGATGCATAGGATTGACGTCTATGACTTTTATCCTCTTCAATGTGTATCTTCAACTTTTGCAATGCATCTTCTAAATGAGACACTCGCTCACATAACGATATTGGACACGTTTCTGCGGGGATAGCCTTAGGAATGCGATGCAAACCTTGAGGACACGCAGCAAATTGGGGCATCTTATCAGAAGCGTCTAGTTTCTTGAGTCCCCCGATAATGTCGTCAATATTTGCATCAACTTCGGCTCGAGTTGGGGAATCTCGTCTCTTAACGAATGGCGGAAGGATGTCACTCTTCCCTACGGCCCATAAAGCTTCTTTCGCTTCATGAATTTCATCGACCGAGTAAAATGTTAGTGTCTTTTTCAATCCGGTAGACAAACAGGTGTCTACTTGGCTCAGGTGCGCCACGAAGTTTGCTGGAAGTCCCAGTTCCCGTAACCGGACGAGCCTTTCGACGGATTTTCCGCGTGTTCCGCTTCTCTACAATCTGAAACTCTTCATCTGGAGATCTGGCTGTAGATATGGGTACTGCTGACGACAAGTTAGTGGTGGCAGCAGCTGTGGGAGTTCTTAGAGCACCTTTTACAGTTGATGCCCCAGTAGTAGATGATGGTGCTGGTGCTGGTGATGAGGTCGGTGGAGTATCCGAGATAGTTATCACCGGCATCAGCTTGGGTGTTTCATCATGAGAGCGCGAGGTCACAACTGATGCATAGGATTGACGTCTATGACTTTTATCCTCTTCAATGTGTATCTTCAACTTTTGCAATGCATCTTCTAAATGAGACACTCGCTCAAATAACGATATTGGACACGTCTCTACAATCTGAAACTCTTCATCTGGAGATCTGGCTGTAGATATGGGTACTGCTGACGACAAGTTAGTGGTGGCAGCAGCTGTGGGAGTTCTTAGAGCACCTTTTACAGTTGATGCCCCAGTAGTAGATGATGGTGCTGGTGCTGGTGATGAGGTCGGTGGAGTATCCGAGATAGTTATCACCGGCATCAGCTTGGGTGTTTCATCATGAGAGCGCGAGGTCACAACTGATGCATAGGATTGACGTCTATGACTTTTATCCTCTTCAATGTGTATCTTCAACTTTTGCAATGCATCTTCTAAATGAGACACTCGCTCACATAACGATATTGGACACGTTTCTGCGGGGATAGCCTTAGGAATGCGATGCAAACCTTGAGGACACGCAGCAAATTGGGGCATCTTATCAGAAGCGTCTAGTTTCTGGAGTCCCCCGATAATGTCGTCAATATTTGCATCAACTTCGGCTCGAGTTGGGGAATCTCGTCTCTTAACGAATGGCGGAAGGATGTCACTCTTCCCTACGGCCTATAAAGCTTCTTTCGCTTCATGAATTTCATCGACCGAGTAAAACTCACGACATGCTTGTCGTATCTTTGCACAGGGGGAATTATCCATACTGTAAACGATGAACGTCAAAACAGAGTTCAGCGTCACATCTGACGCAATCCATTCACTTGACATCTTGTTGTATCGATCCGGTCGTGAGCAGATCTATGGATCTTTAAATCTTTAAATCAGGCTTCCGATGGATCTTGTGCACGGTACATTTTAAGTACAAGTTCCTATTCTATGTATGATTCAGTATCAAAAACTTACATAGATCGATTCGCTGTTGTTTTACCTTCAAACAGGTATAAAACTTTACGCTCGCAAGACAATGACGCTCGCAAGACAATTAGGCAAATTCCACTCTCTCTCCACTCCTCAACCACAACTCTGCGGCGATGCTCATGAAATTTTCAGAAACTGATTGGTCGGTTAGCCTGACCACTTAGGATCGGTAAATACAACAATATCATTAACGAGTTTCGTTACATTCTTCATATTTCAACTTAGAAATAACATTCTCATTCTTACAACCAGTGGTAAGGGCATGCACATTAGTTAACACGTATGGAGCGACTGATATCCGATTTCTATAACAACCTCGCCGTACAGTATCGAATCAATTCGGTTCTCCCACTTTAGAAGTAGGCATTTCTGTATTTTAGTCCGCCCTTTTTGTCAATTTAATAGGGGTCCCTGCAAAAGCACGAGGAAGTTTAATGCTGTGTTGTCTCTGGGTTGGGTAAAACCCGCATTCGTGGAGTTGGAATTAGCCGCGAGTATGGATGTATTGCTGATGGATGATGGAAGGGCGGGGTAGCAATGTAGGTATACAATACGAGATGAACATCATACGAGAATCAATGCATTAATGTGTATGTATATATAGTCAATGTTGCAAATATTGTGGCGTATTAAAATATTTGCTTAACTTATTCTAATGGGATGCAATTGATGGTGGAGATATAACATAAGAAATA
>CM067353.1:6083351-6095851 GCA_034190875.2 Urechis unicinctus | reverse complement strand
TTACCAGTCATATGCAAGGTCGCTTGTCGCTATGACAATAGGACTGAAGATTTGCATGCTCAGCTCAACACGACCTGCGCAAGCGAGCTAAACGTTCTACTTGTAGGATACTTTCAAGGCACAGGACGAAGTATCGTAGCTTCAGATCATTATTTTCATCAGATTGAATCGTTTATAAGGAAAGAATTTACTCCTCGGCCTTCATTTTTGAAAAATGCCGAAACGTTTCTTGAGACTGTCAAGTCTGCTGTTAGTGATGTTGTTATTGGAATCCACATAAGAAGAGGTGAATGGGTACCCAGAGGATTAGCAGTGCACCTATCGTATTATCTTCTAGCTATTGACTTCTTTGTGGACAAATACGGATCAAATGTTTCCTTTGTTATTGCTTCAAATGGAATGGAATGGGCACAAGAGAACATCAAGCCAACGAAAGAAGTGAAAATATTTTTCTCTCCATTTGGGGACTATTCCAACGATTTCGCTTTATTGTATTCATGTAATCATATGATTACAAGCTTTGGAACATATAGTTGGTGGGCTGGGTATCTAACTCGTGGTATTAAGATTGTTCCATATGAGCCTGACAGAAGCTCGACAGACTGGATTTATTTACCTCCATCTCTAGCCAATAGAACCACATGGATGAATGAGTCCATATTAGACGGCTACTAACACTCGGTTGAAGCTCAAAGTATTTCTCTTTTTTTATTAATCTTCTTTGGTTGCAAGCTTGCTACACATGCTATTATTTATTTCAGAACTGGGGAAGTATAAGCTTGTTTTCTCATTTTAAGAGGAGTTCCGGTCCTATGTAAAAATATAGGGGGTAGGATTATTTTGTGCGGAAAACGTGACATAACGGCAATTGCTGGGCAATTTGTAACATTAGGAATAGGCTGGAATGCACATAATGGAGAGTACAAAGTCCCTTACGTTTAGACGCATCTGCTCGATGATAAACGGCATATCTTTTAAACTAAGAACTCCATGAATGGGAGTCAATCAATCCACCCGTCCTATACCTAACTCATTATTGCTGCATACTCGTTTGATTAACTTACAAAAATATAGATTGAAGCAAATTGTCACTTGTCAAGGTTGTTGGCAACAACAACAGACTAAAAAGGATGTTTCGTCCCATCTCACAGTACTTTTAATTTTAAAATGTATGTTGGATCATTGTATTCTTCATCACCCGACAGCAAATGTAGAGCAACGACGCTCGCTAGATAATTAAACTGATTCCACTCTATCTCCATTCTCAGCCACAATTCGGCTCCGATTTAGAAATAATATTCTCATTCTTACCAACAGTGGTATGGGCATATATATTAGTAAAAAGTAAGGAGAGACTAAAATCCGATTCCTAAAACAACCTCCCCAGAAAGCATTGAATCGATTAGGTTAACGAATTTTAGAAGTAGGCATTCTTGTTTTCAAGACCGCCCCTTTTTTCAATTGTTGGGGGATCCCTGCACAAGCACGAGAAAGTTTTGCCGTGTAGTCTCTGTGTTAATGTAATCCAGCATTCGTGGAATTGGCCTAGCTGGGTGTGTTGCTGATCGATAATGGTAGAGTAGGAGCACAATGTAGCCCGACGCGAATAGTTGAACACCCTGCGCATATAAATGTATTTATGTAAATGAATATAATGTCAATGTTTCCGATATTGTGAGGTATTTAAATCGATTGATGGTGGGGTGTTGGTGAAGACCAGTCATTTTGTGAATAATACCATTACAAATAGCGTGGGTATGAGTATATGTCGCTGCTTGTGTAGTAGATTATTTAAGGTGCGTGACGTATCGCATAATGGGATGTTACTGGACTAAGTATAGTTAACGGTATAATAACTTGACGCGTCATGTCATAGCTATCATTTTTGGGAACACTCTGAAAAATAAATACAGCTATATCATGAACTGTTTAAAGTTGTTAATTACTTCAGTACAAATAAATGCTTTCTGCGATACAATTGAAGTTATGCATTAACAAACCTTACTAGAACTAACACAAGACATGGCATTTGTTTATCGTCAAAGCTCTTGCGAAAAATTGTCCATGCTATGACCTGACTGATTATAAAGTTGACCAGTATTTTAGTGGCATTTACCTTTTGTTTCTTCATTGCATATGAATACTAACATTTGCAGTAAAGAGTGCTGGGACATAAAATGACCCAAGTCGGTGGGTTAGGTTGGTTGATGATGTAATTGTCACAAATAGCCATTTACTGTGTAAATACAGTATAGGCTTTCACATGTTTCGGTGTATTCAAACAGGTCTTCTTTCTCAACGGTGTTATTTTAATGCGGTTAAATGCATTCATTTGTTCAGATATACTTCCTTATTTAAGCGTCAAGAAACTTTATATTAAAATCCATGTATGGATCGACTTCAGTTGGAAATCCTTTCTCGATATGATCCTCGTGGTTTACACCGCACAATCCATAAGTAATATTACCTGATTACTCATCAACAACACGTGGATGATATTATCAATAAAACCATCGCCATGGTAAGTACGATGGCATTGATATGAGACCAACGCCGCATTTATGTCATGCTTCGTGGATGTATGTGGTTAGCCCGCATCCATGAGGATCGCTCGACAATTACCAACCTTACCAGCTTCAAAGCTGTTAAGACTGTGCAGATTTGAAAGCAAAGACCACTCGAACTACGTTATAATAAAGGGATCTTATTTGATGATCTGGCGTTTATTTGGAATCCTACCGTGCCGGAAATAGAAAATACATGAACGCCATAAAGTTTGTTCAAACACACCTAAAACAGCTAATACCTATAAAAAGGAGTGAAACTCACGGTTGTCATCGGGTGACAAAACTATGAAGCTACCAAAAGCATACGACGCTGCTGGCCTATGTTTTGGTTTGAGGTTTAATTTATACACATAAATATATATAGTAGTTTCAAATAAGAATTAAATCTGAATATTCTGTGGGTATTGATATGCCCTTGTTTGGCCATCATGTCAAATAGATCTACGATACTGCATCCATTACCCCAGGTACAACGAATGTAAATACCCATGACCACAGTTGTACAGAAATGTATCATGCACTTCGATTGATTCAAACAGAACTGTAGATTATGATAGCAGTTGATATTTATTATACGTAAGGTAAAAGTCTTCAAATTGATTGTGGCTGTCCAAATCTTTGAACGACTTGTTTCTACCTGTAAGAAGTACTGCAAGATTTGTTAAACTCTTAAATGAGATCAGTTCCAGTTTACCTGTATCGAGTAACACTGTGACAGTGACGATGTTAACATAAAACTAACGGAATCCAAGCACGAGAGCAATTATACCAAAATTTCAGGAATGATATATAAACGCTAATCACGCTTTGTCATCCGGTCATGACATTTAATAGATCAGGAAAATGAGATCTGCAGTGAAATGCGGTTTGCCGGGTGCACTTCAATACACAATGAATAAAATATAAATGTATTGCATTACCTTGCTTCAAATGCATTACATCGATATATACTTGACTGGCGTATAAAATGTGCGACATTAGGCTGAACATGTTCTCCCTGATACTGGTGCAGAATTTGGCGTGACGTCTACCTTGATTACGTCGACCTGCAATATGTTGTGATCAATATCAATATGGATAAAGCACCAACACACACAAGCTGCAGTGGGCATAACATGAATGTTAATGAAGAGCTAGTCGAGGTAACCGGCTCTAATGGTAGAATACACCGAAATATTACAGGGGACTTAACTTGGGTGGATTGGATATTTAAGAGGAACATAACAAGATGGGTCCAAATATCTACTCTTGCCCCTTGGAAAGATCAAGCAGTAACGGCTAACACGACCGATTGGTGTGCTTACCGTTTACTTATACGGTATTTATCATGAAATGAAGATCCCTCCTCTGAACGGGCGTGCAGAATATAACCACAAAGCACATGACGCTATCAGCGTTGTACACATATGCGAGGCCTATCAGGCCCGGCCATGACGATGTTATTGTCAAGAATATAACCCGTGTGTCGACGTATTATTGTTTCTCAGTCTTTGACTGAGTAAATGATTCAAACTTACTTGCATTTGTCATCGATTATAGAGTACAATATATTAATTGATTTAATTATGTGCACGGTTCTGTAATAAACTATCGATTGCACCCTTATAAGAAAATAGGCAGCAGGCAAACAACCCGAATTAAGTAAACTTAAGTATGAGTATAGATAATGTATTCGAGTCACGACAGCGCATGCCCCCACCTCCCATTCGGCGCATATCCCGAAATGAATTCGCGTACCCCTTTTATGCTGAAGATGATATCCACTAGGACAAGCACATCATTCATTCTAGTAAGATAGATGTCTACATACGTACATACAAACATACATACAAACCAACATACAAATATACGAACATACAAACATAAATACATAAATGCCTGCAAACATAACTGCATATATACACACATATATAACTTAATACATACATACATCAAAACATACATGAATGCATACATACAAAATATACATGCATGCATGATTACAAATTTGATACATACATACATACATACATTCATTCATACATACATACATGCATGCATACATTCATACATACATACATACATACATACATACATACATACATACATACATACATACATACATACATACATACATACATACATACATACATACATACATACATACATACATACATACATACATACATACATACATCATACATACATACATACATACATACATACATACATACATACATACATACATACATACATACATACATACATACATACATACATACATACACATACATACATACATACATACATACATACATACATACATACATACATACATACATACATACATACATACATGCATACATACATACATACATACATACATACATACATACATACATACATACATACATACATACATACATACATACATGCATACATACATACATGCATACATACATATACATACATACATACATACATACATACATACATACATACATACATACATACATACATACATTCAGACATACATACATACATACATACATACATACATACATACATACATACATACATACATACATACATACATACATACATACATACATACATACATACATACATACATACATACATACATACATACATACATACATACATACATACATACATACATACATACATACATACATACATACATACATACATACATACATACATACATACATACATACATACATATGAATACATGCATAGGTTGTCCAACGGTACGTGGTGATCAATATCAATACCTATACTGTAACACATGCGGCAGTGGGCATAACTTGAATGCTAATGAAACACCAGTCGACGAAGGCGACTATAGCGCTACATTGCCATGAGGGATCAAAAGGGATGTAACTAGGATATATTTGATATATGCAAGGAAAATATCAAGATGAGTAAATATATTTACTCTTGCATCGTTGAACGGTCAATAAGTTTAAGATGCATTGCATATGTATGTTGTGCACTGCTTGTTTATATCTTTATGTCGGATATATGGTTCTACCGAACTGGGATGGAGACCATGTATCAGTACACAAACGTTCAGACCAGTACAGGTAACAAGTCTTCATTACAAAGCGTGCTTATAAGCGCAAGGAACAAGTCTTCAATGCGAGCCAAATTCATAAGTAACAAAACTCAAATAAGCCCTGTTTCCAAATGCCTTGGTAAAATATCCCTAACCGTAAGGGGTAAAATGGGCAACCAAATGAGTCAATACGCGGCTTTAATGACGATCGCTCTGAGGAACAGACTTTCTCCTGTGATGCCATCGGGAAGGATAGGACAAATTATTCATACTTTTCAAATGCCAAACAAGCCCGCAACAGCAAACAGGAGTGATTTTGGCCGTTACCGCTCATTACCAGTCATATGCAAGGTCGCTTGTCGCTATGACAATAGGACTGAAGATTTGCATGCTCAGCTCAACACGACCTGCGCAAGCGAGCTAAACGTTCTACTTGTAGGATACTTTCAAGGCACAGGACGAAGTATCGTAGCTTCAGATCATTATTTTCATCAGATTGAATCGTTTATAAGGAAAGAATTTTCTCCTCAGCCTTCGTTTTTGAAAAATGCCGAAACGTTTCTTGAGACTGTCAAGTCTGCTGTTAGTGATGTTGTTATTGGAATCCACATAAGAAGAGGTGAATGGGTACACAGAGGATTAGCAGTGCACCTATCGTATTATCTTCTAGCTATTGACTTCTTTGTGGACAAATACGGATCAAATGTTTCCTTTGTTATTGCTTCAAATGGATTGGAATGGGCACAAGAGAACATCAAGCCAACGAAAGACGCGAAAATATTTTTCTCTCCATTTGTGGACTATTCCAACGATTTCGCTTTATTGTATTCATGTAATCATATGATAACAAGCTTTGGAACATATAGTTGGTGGGCTGGGTATCTAACTCGTGGTATTAAGATTATTCCATATGAGCCTGACAGAAACTCGACAGACTGGATTTATTTACCTCCATCTCTAGCCAATAGAACCACATGGATGAATGAGTCCATATTAGACGGCTACTAACACTTGGTTGAAGCTCAAAGTATTTCTCTTTTTTTATTAATCTTCTTTGGTTGCGAGCTTGCTACACATGCTATTATTTATTTCAGAACTGGGGAAGTATAAGCTTGTTTTCTCATTTTAAGAGGAGTTCCGGTCCTATGTAAAAATATAGGGGGTAGGATTATTTTGTGCGGAAAACGTGACATAACGGCAATTGCTGGGCAATTTGTAACATTAGGAATAGGCTGGAATGCACATAATGGAGAGTACAAAGTCCCTTACGTTTAGACGCATCTGCTCGATGATAAACGGCATATCTTTTAAACTAAGAACTCCATGAATGGGAGTCAATCAATCCACCCGTCCTATACCTAACTCATTATTGCTGCATACTCGTTTGATTAACTTACAAAAATATAGATTGAAGCAAATTGTCACTTGTCAAGGTTGTTGGCAACAACAACAGACTAAAAAGGATGTTTCGTCCCATCTCACAGTACTTTTAATTTTAAAATGTATGTTGGATCATTGTATTCTTCATCACCCGACAGCAAATGTAGAGCAACGACGCTCGCTAGATAATTAAACTGATTCCACTCTATCTCCATTCTCAGCCACAATTCGGCTCCGATTTAGAAATAATATTCTCATTCTTACCAACAGTGGTATGGGCATATATATTAGTAAAAAGTAAGGAGAGACTAAAATCCGATTCCTAAAACAACCTCCCCAGACAGCATTGAATCGATTCGGTTAACGAATTTTAGAAGTAGGCATTCTTGTTTTCAAGACCGCCCCTTTTTTCAATTGTTGGGGGATCCCTGCACAAGCACGAGAAAGTTTTGCCGTGTAGTCTCTGTGTTAATGTAATCCAGCATTCGTGGAATTGGCCTAGCTGGGTGTGTTGCTGATCGATAATGGTAGAGTAGGAGCACAATGTAGCTCGACGCGAATAGTTGAACACCCTGCGCATATAAATGTATTTATGTAAATGAACATAATGTCAACGTTTCCGATATTGTGACGTATTTAAATCGATTGATGGTGGGGCGGTGGTGAAGACCAGTCATTTTGTGAATAATACCATTACAAATAGCGTGGGTATGAGTATATGTCGCTGCTTGTGTAGTAGATTATTTAAGGTGCGTGACGTATCGCATAATGGGATGTTACTGGACTAAGTATAGTTAACGGTATAATAACTTGACGCGTCATGTCATAGCTATCATTTTTGGGAACACTCTGAAAAATAAATACAGCTATATCATGAACTGTTTAAAGTTGTTAATTACTTCAGTACAAATAAATGCTTTCTGCGATACAATTGAAGTTATGCATTAACAAACCTTACTAGAACTAACACAAGACATGGCATTTGTTTATCGTCAAAGCTCTTGTGGAAAATTGTCCATGCTATGACCTGACTGATTACCTTTTCTTTCTTCATTGTTTGCGTTGTCGTCGAGTTTAATTTTGATTCAGAACATTCACGATTATTTCTTAATAACACAGTTAATATTGTAATTAAATCCTAAGAGTCCTTAGTATGTGTACAGAAACAAATAAGAAATATTAATTGTATTTGTTTGCCACTAACTTCCAATCTATTTTTTTAGCATATGTGTACATTTGTTGCTGATTAGCACATAAATTGTAAATGCATATCAATAACAACATTTGTAGTAAAGAGTTCTGGGACATAAAATGTCCCAAGTCGGCTGGTTCGGTTGTATGACGTGGCAATAGTCACTAACAGCCATTCCCAGTGTAAATACAGTAGAGGCTGCACATGTTTCGGTGTATTCAAACAGGTCTTTTTTCTCACCGATGATGCTTTATTGTGGTTCAATGAATTTTTTTGTATAGATATTGAGACTAATTTGAGCGTTAATAGACTTTGTATTAAAATCGATGTATAGATCGAAGTCGGTTGAAAATTCACGTGGCTTACACCGCATAGCAATAAATAATTATACTCATCGACGGCACGTTGATTGCATTATCAATAAAGGCATCCTCATGATGAAGTACGACTGCATCGATGTCAGAACAACGCCGCAATTATGGCATGCTTCGTTGTAGCATGCGGTTTTCCCGGCATCCATAGGGATCGTTCGTAAATTACCAATCTTTTCCAGCTTCAAAGCTGTTATGACTGTGCAGATGTGAACGCTAAGACCATTCGAATTGCTATGATAATAAAGGGATCGTATTTAATGGTGTGGCGTTTATTAAGAATCCTACCGTGCCGGATATAGAAAATCAATGAACGCCATATTATTAGTTCGGACACACATTAAAGAGGTGACACAACAGTGAAATTAGCAAAAGCAAACGAGGCTGGTCATCCAACGCATCGGTTCTCGGCGTCTGTTTAAGATTTGGAGTCTCATTGGTCCAGACAATATATATATACATATATAATATATATATATAGATATATATATATAGATATATATATATATATATATATATATATATATATATATATATATATATATATATATATATATATATATATATATATATATATATATATATATATATATATATATATATATATATATATATACTGACGATTACAACCATTCGTGGACTCCAACCATTCGTGGACAAATTTTTAGAGTACATTATTGCTATCATTAATTATCAATTATTTATTCGGCAACTTTAATTTCATACAATGAAATCGTTTAATGCGAATAAAAATCTTTTTGTCACTTTTTAATCCTGGTATATACTTTTGGTCCTTGGAAGGTCGTCCACGAAAATCCAACCTTTCGTGCCCAGATATATTTTTGAATATTTGCGAAATACCGAAATATTTAAATCATTTTCAGTCATCATGGATTAGAAACATAATATTTGTTGTAGATGTGATCATTATGAACCATTGGTAGCAATTGTCGATCTGATTTAATGTTGTAGATTAATGAATAAGGAGAAAAATGAAGTTTTTCGGTTATGAAATTTAAAAATAAATCAAATATTTAAATTTTTCAAATAAACATGTCCAACGCACACGATTAAACATTATTTCGGCAATTTGGATAGAAGTATATATGGTTGTACGGAAGATATTGAGGTGTGCGGATTAAGTCAACGAAAGATTATTTTTGTACATTACTAAGACTAGACTATCACATTCGAATGGAAAAACTAAAATATTTTCAATTATTTTGGACAAAAACGTGCGTTGACATTATGTGGACATACTGGTATATCCTTTCGTGGACCAAAGTCTGCGCAAGGTTGGCGGTTTGTCCACTAAAGGTCGCGTTCGTGCAAATATATATATATATATATAGAGATATAGAGATATAGATAGAGAGAGAGAGAGAGAGAGATAGGATATATATATATATATAGAGATATAGTAGAGAGAGAGAGATATATATATATAGAGATATAGATATATATCTATATGATATATATATAGATATATATAGATAGATATATATATATATATATATATATATATATATATAGAGATATATATATATATATATATATATATATATATATATATATATATATATATATATATATATATATATATATGTATACGCGCGTAAGGTAAATTTGCCAGGAACTGGTTTGTTCGCAAAATAGAGGCGTGATGATTTCAGCAAATAATAAAAAACACGCTAATATACACATGGTTCTTCACAAATAATACCGCAAATGTTATTCAATGTCCATAGATCTCCTTTGCCATGATGATTCTCTACAAGCCACATGACACAATGAGCATATGAACACAGGCCAAGATGTCGATTGAATGCTGATGCAGGAACTACGCAAATTCTATCTGTATTACACCAGAAATAAATTCCATCATTATATTAACAAATAGTAGATTAGTATATTGTTCAGTAAGCAACTAATAAGGAAAGTGTGGGCAGCCAAGGATCCGTTGTTGGTGTGTGCCGTTTTATGGCAATTCCTGAGCACTAAGTCATATTATTGACTTTAAAATAATACTCAAACAAGCAGAACAAATATTTGCGTCGTGCTTTTATTATTTTTTTATGAAGCGAATTTCGCGCTTTAAAACATAGCAATTATTTCGAAGTGAATAATAACTGACAAAGGAAAGATATGTACGAAAATGTTTTACTTCAGTAACTATATATTTATTAGTCTTAATAAAATGCTGATCAATCATCATATGCATTGTCATCATGAACATCAGTAGCAGCAACACTATCAGCATCGTAATATTGTCAGCAGTATGATCTTCTTTGATGAACGTGCCTAAAACCTCTACATGTAACATTATTCTGGACTAACTACCAGCAACCAACTTTGGCTTGCTTACAGGCACATTTGCTCATCTGGTCCGTCAGACAGTTGCTAATACAATGGTACTCCTGCACACATATTTAAAGTTCTCCCACTAAATTATGCCCCGATGATTCGATGTGTTTGCCAATTGCTTCATCTTACAAAGTAGCACATGATGCGAGATCTATTACATTGATGCAATTGGACCCAGAATTACCAACCAGTTTATTAGCAATTAAATGATGGGAAGTTGATCCATTTGTACAATTTATCTGTCATCGGACGCAGATAATATAAGCCTGATCAGAGATATACATGCAGCTTTACAGTAGGTACGCATATCAACTCGTTGGTAACGGGGAATGCGTTGAAAGTTGTGATGGTGAATGCGCATCGAGTGATAATTATCAATCTGGACTGAGGAGACATGGTTAGGATATAACGTAATTACATTCGGATATAATTCGGGTGTTTGAGTATATAATGCATGTCATGAAACAGGTGGTCAACTTGCAATGTGGAATTTGCATCTCAATTCACAACCTGTTGACATCACATCGGTTAAACATGTGTACGCAGCCCTGCTTAGGTTTGATATTTAATTTCACATGTAATCAACGCCCCACGTGATGATGGTGCCAAATTTCCTAAATTCTCTGAGGCGGATATGTTTGGTTTTGCTGCAGCGTACTATGCACCAGTAAAACGCTTCATTTGATGTAGGCAGAGTTAAATTCAAATGTTACGTTTCACATGAGAACGATCCGGTATTATGCTGCACCATTACTTACACGGTTCGTACACCAATTTCACAACAGCAAACAATTACGTAGCAATCTGATATTGGAGTTGGATAATGAACTCCTTTGATTACTGCAACGCTATGTCATCTAGGTCATTGCGCTTCCTGGTACAAACTGGCAATGAAAAAAACATCTATAGCTATGTCGAATGTTGAGGTTTGTTATAAGGCCACCTATCTGTTGCATTGTACATATTAGACACAATATTTGTTCTATTGGCCGCATTTCTCCATATTGATACGCTAGTGTTGCTATTGCTAAAATAACTCCGTGGGTCCTATCGTCCAGCTGCTGGCTGACATCGGCATATACAGAGATAGGGGGGTCATGGTTCACATCAAACAGAGTATTGTAAGACTAGTGCCATAAGTGTGCAGATAATTCCCGAAAGATAAACACAGTTACGTTAGCTTCAGGGTGATAAATATATGAGGCATTATTAGTATATTACGTCAACGATTAATTACAATAGCAGTCTAACCAACATTGCAGGAATGAAACTCGAAAGAGCTGACGGAAGCGACACAAACCATGATCACAACTCATAAACGCTATAAAACAATTTCACAAACGTGGCCTAGACGGAGCAAGTCACACTCGACGGTTTGCAATGTAATGCACGATGCATGTGTGTCCCTTCTTAATAGGAATGTTTATAGACGTCATGAAATAATAAATTTCAATTACGAATGTTATATGCGTAATACATTTTACATCACGATATCATATTAGGTCGCAGTTTGATTTAATGTAGACTAGTGAGGTCAACTGAGGAATATAAGAAGACGCGATGATACA
>CM067353.1:6022980-6083251 GCA_034190875.2 Urechis unicinctus | reverse complement strand
TCGATGTTGCTCTGGAATACCCTGCAGAGTTACATGATCACTATGATTATCCACTAGCACCAGAGCAAATGTCTGAATAGTATAAAGACTGGGGGTACGAGCACAGCTACCAAAATAGACTCACATGAGCCAGCGAACCGCTCGCACCTCCCCCCTCCATACCATACAGCCCTTCCAGCCGCCATGGTCCAAGGTCACACTAAAGAGGGCGATCACCAGGACCCGGTGGAATAAGCTCTTCTAAACGACTCACAAGCTCCAAAAGGTCCTCATACTTTGATTCCAAATCCCTCACCTCAATCTCAAGGTCCACTTTCTCCTCCCATATATGCTCCACATCTGCCCGCAGCTCGGCCACCATCATATGTTCATCGGTGCTCATTCTATACCTCAGCCCTCATCTGTTCAACAGATGGACGCGTGCCCATAGGCCAGAGTGTCTATGCCACCCGAAGCTATCCACCGCTTTGAGTCAAAAAGGGAGAGAGACACCTTGTTCATGTGGAGCCCATATATTTTGTGGCAGTCACTCGTGAGCATGTTCATTCCATGGCGAAACTGCTTTTGGGCGAACAGCGACTCCACATACTGAGCGTGCCGTAGATGCTTCTTCACCACAACCTTCTTCACACCTTTTGCCTTTTTGATCTCATCCTGGCTTGACATCAAGATCGAGTACATCTTAGGGTGCAGACCAACATACTTCTTGATGGGCACGCCAGCGCACTCATCCTTCATCTTCCCCAGAACCTTCTTGTTCACACTGCTGTAGAGGCTATGGGAGGGAGGAAAGTTACTAGTGTCAAAGAGATGGGCATCTTCCCTTATGTCAGCATACATGTCAGGCGTGCTTATCTCCATAAGCAGAGAATCCGTATCCGTGTAAAACAAGCCAAGATTCTTGCCATATCTGGGCTTCATGGTATTGCAATAAAAGTCGTACATCAGGTGCTTGGAGAGGTCGAGTATACACATACCCACATACACTGGGCGGTTCAGTACCAGGTGAGTCTTGTGCATGTGCAGAGCAGCCAGGTCATTATCAAACACCTGATGACGCAAGTAGGCGAGACTTGCGATAAGCCTACGCATTCTTTCCTCTTCCGTAGAGCGCACAGTCATGAGATTGACTCGCCTGCGGAGGTTCTCCATGGTCTTGCCGAACACAGAGTTGTTTATCAGCTTATACAGGTCCTTCTCAAAGTCGCTGGCGGCCACCTTACGCAGATCTGTATTCATTCGAATGTAAGGCTCTATTCAGGGGCTCTGGTTAAAGACAAGTGCACGGTGGATCTTGGTAAGTCTCATCCCCAAAGACAGATACAGCTTGAGGTTCCTGTAGTGCACCACATGTTTCTCGTTATCCCACAGGTTTAGTACCAGCTTTTCAACTTAACCCAAGGTGCCACCCAACTCGCCTAGGAGGTTCTTCTGCAGTCGTTCTCTACTGGAAGCCGCTCCGTAGCCAGTAGGTAGTCGTTGTGCTCGTCATGAAGTGCACTAGGATACTCCAAGTCAACCTCAAGTATGTATCCAGTCTGGGCATCATCTGGGTGGTCCTGTACCTGTAGATCCTCTGGCCAAGCCCCCCACTCAATACCCGCAGTTGGCAAAGGCTGACTCATAGCCCACCCATACAAATTGCTAGCATCAAGGTACTGGATGTAGCTCGTTGGTTGATCCTGGTCAAAGTCATCCACAAGCAGGTAATTGGCCTTAGCGTGGCGGCGCGGCACCATGCTTATACCACCGCGTAGACCTTTCTCAATGAACAGGTGCTTGTCATATTCGGTGAGTAAGTCGAGTTCCACGCCTGTGCTCTTAAGCAAAGCATCCCACGACAAACCGGGGCTGGTATAGTAGTGAGCCGGATCCAAACTGTACTGTTTAAGACAGGTCTTGCGGAACACCTCAAACACATCAGCCAGGAGCAGTACATCTGTCCGCAGGTACAGGTCATGGTAGTCACCCATGTTCTTACACCCGAACACGCTCCAGACCTTCTGTGCATGGGTATAGTCTACAGCAGATATACCCTCCTCAGAAAGCTTGCTGTAGAACTCCTGGATTGGCGGCAGAGGTGAATCAAACTTATCCCAGTTGTCCATGAACTCATAGGGGAAGACTCCCTTACGCAACAGCAACCGTCACTTCATCTGGTCTGGCTCATATTCCGCCATTACAGGAAAGGCATGTGGGTTGATAGCAGACACCAGCTTATCAAGCGAGGCCAGGAGGTACTGTGCGCTGTAAATGAAGCGCAACTGTCCAAACGACAGGGAAATACATTTCTCCATATTGTTGGGGATACAGTTGATGTTCCCCTCCACTTTGCTTATACCCTGCATCAACAGAGTGGAAACACCACAGGGATGGTTGTTGTCTTGGGACTCAGCCGAAGTTTCAGGTTACACACGTTATGGGCTGCCCTCTGTACAAGCCTGTAAATATGGCAGTGATCGCGGACATAGTCACAGCCGGGTTTTTTCTTACACACGTGACAGTGGGTAGCAGCCTTATGTGCCCTTCTATCATCCGCATAGGGACAGGCTTGGACAGAACTGCTTTGATCTTTTGCTCCTCCTGCTGCATAGCCTGTAAGAACTTCTCCACAGCATCGCTTCCTCTGTAAACCACAGGGGGTTCGGTCTTACCTTCACACCAAACAACCACATAGCCTTAGCCGCATCCTTGGTGTTCCTGCGTTCTCTGTGTGTTCAGGTCTTTGATTTGCGTGTAATGAAACTTGCCGTCCTTCGCAATCAACATGAGATTTATACGAGTACCAGAGTGCTTACTGATGTGGTGTACGATAGTGGTCGTCCCATCCCAGCCAAAAACATTTAAGGCTAGCTTAGCATGTTTTTTTATCTTCTACACAGCGACACTGGTGTAGGATATTCTACACCTGCACACTCCAGCATATCCAACAGCCACTGAATGTTATATTTTGATGGTCGCTTTGGGTTCTTGGCAACCGGGTGCAGAGCGGCTAAAATAGCCCATAGAATGCAGAAGTCGTCCCAGTTCTTTACGTTTATGATGGCCTGCTAAGCCGCCAGTGCAGCCGGAAGTCACAGGTAGGAGCCACCCTTTCAACGGTTGGTAGTTGGCAATATCAATCCACAGAGTTGTGACCGCCTCAAACTCCCAGCCAGAACCTTGGCTGGTCCACTTCTCCAACCGCTCTTGGATATTAACAGCACTCTGGTCCAGCACAACGCCCATGTCCTCTGAGGAAAGAATCACGTGCTGCTTATTACACAACACAGGCCCAAATTACTCAGTGCTGTCATCATCAGCGTGCTTGGAGAGTCTTACTTTAAGAGCAAACTGACACTTGATTCCACCTAGCTCTTCCAGCTCACTAGTCAAAACTTTATGCATCTTCTGACGCATGCCCTTAAAGAACATCATAATGTCCGAGCTAAGGGCGTGAGACTCAGGAACGTTCATCACCCATCCACGCAAATAGTTTTTAACAGCCCACTTAGTCTTCTTGAAGGCAAGACGCACTGTGGGGACTGGGGACTGGGTTGCTGGGACTGGTCTGCGTGGGGCAGGGACAGGTCTGTGTGGGGCAGGGACTGGTCTGCGTGGGGCAGCGGTATGACCGGTCATATTTATTACCCACTTGGAGTGCTATGAGTGCAACTTAAGAGCGTGGATAAGGAGGCTTAAAACCGTGAATTGAAACATAATCGTTTTGGGCTTCACGTGCTCACTGATTATGAGTCATGTTTACTATACAGTTCCATTAGTCTAAAAGGGAATTTGTTTTGTCTCATATCTGTGTAAGTTACAAAACTCTTGCGTACAGGGCCTGTTACAGGGGTCTTTCTTTCAGAGTAATATCCACGGGCATTTATTGTCAAATACTACCATTGTTATATCTATAGATCTCTAATGTCTAATTGGTAATACCATCTGGTGGCAACTGGGTATCAGACGGCAGATTTAGTCACAGAGCTTCCAATCCGGTAAACATTGAGTGACCACACAGGGTCAGTTGCCCGCCGCCGCTGGTCTTGATCTGCCTCACCAGGCTGGTAGAGGTAGCAAACGCCAACACCAGAGGGAAGCTTTTGCCCATTGACCCCCAGCGGGCGCCCTGGTACGACTGCAGAGGACTTTTGTGCACTTGGTAGATCATTTTCCAGTATCCTTTAACTCTATGGCATACTGGTGACCAAAGAGTCACTAAGCCAGTGTTTGGTTAAAGTGTTCCACTATACCCTGGTCTCGATGGATATTCACACGGCCACGCCTGACTGATACTCCATGTTTTACTAATAGCTGATTCACTGCTCCCAAAAACTCCCGTCCGGGTCGACCTGAAGTAGTTTTGGCCACTGTAGCGGTCCTCACTTGTATATCCTCTCCAATGCACCTGCGACCTCTTTTGTAGTCAATGGCTCCGCCGCTTTGTAGCGTGAGGCCACATCAACCACTGTTAGGGCAAACTTGTAAGTCCAGCGCTTCACAACGTCATGAGGAAGAAATAAGAGATCGGCTTGGTCAACATACAAAGTTGGTCTGGGAATGTGTTTTGGCACTGGCAGGTAGAATTGCCATATAGCTTGCTTTGTAAGCCACCCCCTGGCAATTTCCTCAGAAAAACTCGCTTCGGTTGCAAGCTTCTTGATAGCTGTTATGCCTTTCCAGTAGCCCTTAGGACTATAGTATATCTTCTGCATGCGACGATCCATATACAGTAAACGCCCAACTCTGCAAATGACCTATTTAGCAAGCCTGTATGCAACCAATCCAGTCGCAGCCATACCCAGTATAATGAACGCCACCTCACGCCCTTTTTGGCCAACTGAGGGCTCGTAGAAGTCTGAAAGTTGTGGCTTAGAGCCCTGCGGGTCAACGGTTTTATTCGTAATCAGGGAGTACTCATGCATAGCCTCGTCTTAAGAGTATGCCCGGCATGTCCCTGGTGGAGAAGTTGCTTGATGAAGTATAAACGCTCAGTTCTCTTCTTGGCCCATGCTGCCTGAGCAGATCGAAGCTGCTCGATTGCCATATCATGGCGTTTACGTTTGCGTCCACTTGGCTGCTTCGTAATTTAGAGAACAAAAAGTTGCTCCCAGAGAACGCAAGGGCGTTAACAAGAGCGCGTACAACAAGCAGCTCGAGTGTGGCCATTTACTTCAGTATACCAACTGGTAAGATTCCTTGTTTAATTAGCATATCCTTTGTGGCCATAGCTAGTGATGCAACGGCAACAGCCATAGCCAGGTCGCGTGGGGTCAAGGCACCCCACCACCCAGAGCCATCTTAGCAAGCTTAGCATAACCTATTGAAATACCGGAAGAAACTGCACCATGGTACTGAGCATTAACGAGCATTTTTCCATCAGTAATTGGTGTTGTAATCTTGTTCCATATAAAAAGGATCCTTTAAATGAGCGTCTATAGGCTTTTGTACCACAACCTGTTAACGATGCGAGCTCTTAGTAAGCACCTGTTATAGCGTTTTTAAGCACCTGTTATAGGGTAGTTAAGCACATGCTATAGCGGAGTTAAACACATACTATAGCGAGGAAGTGTCTTCCTCTCCACTGGCCCCTATTGATTTGGTGCTTGTTTATCCAAATTGACAGTGCTTAACTGTTGTTAAAGACGCGGTTAATGGAGCTAAAAACATGCCATAGCGATGATATAGCTCACAAGTGTCAGTGCTTAGCGCGTGACCAACAAACTGATCAGTCTCGAGGTCTGTAATTAGCTTTGGCTGGTGTTCTGGTGGGATTGGTAGAAACATACAAGCAATACCTGAGTATAACTGTAGCAATGATTGACCTCGAGTGCACGTCATGCTAGCGCCTAGCCGAGCCTCGTATCTCACATACAGATTTATGATCTCTTCATCAGACATTGATACAACCTGGTCAATTGTAAGGCGCTCCAAACCAAGGTACTGACGGGCCTGACCCCCGGCTATGACGGCAGCAAGCCTATCTCTCTTAGAAGACATATCGACACCTGGGGTGCAACTAGGTTCCACTCCCCAGACTTTGTCTCCACTGAGCTAGTTGTGTCCTGTTCAATGAGTTTATCAATAATGGTATCAGGATCCATGAATATACGTATACGCCTTCGAGCTTCAAAATACTGCACCGCTACCCAGATGAAGAAACCTAAATTGGTTACTGAGGCAGCGTCTGCTATCAAGGCCAATATCACAACAATCGACGGCATATACAGTAGGTTGATCAGTCTTAAGCAGCAGTTTTGCGTGCTTGGTCTTTGCTAGTAGTTGGCGTACTGTGGCACGTTCCTCTTTTGTTGGAATTACATCATTTTCACGCAAGGCGTCTTCAAACGAGTCACGGTCCTTGGTGTGAAAGAGCACCATCCAGCGAGTCTGCTCACATAAGTCCTTCAGCACAGAGTTGTATTTTTGGGTGAAGACCCAGACACTTTGCTGCACATGACGGCCGCTAAAGGCCAGTTTGGATAACATGGCTTTCTTCTTAGTTAGGACCTTTTTAGCCGAACAGTCATCAATAATGTAGAGGGTAGGTTCGCCCTTGAAGCAGTGGTAGAAAGCCCTCAGGTGGTCATGGAGCCGCTCCCCTGGATCAAAGACGTAGACCTCTAAATCATCCCACACCCATGACCGCGTCTGATAGGCCTCGTTGAAACGTATGGTAGGGCAGAGGATTACAATATGCTCGAAGGCACGGAAGAATGGCCCTTCAAGTAGGTCGAGGATGAATGCGGTTTTCCCACATCCTGTCTGCCCACAAACATTTGTTGAACAGGGACCATTTGGAAATGTAAACTCAGGTTTCGGTTTCATCAAAACCATGTTAGTAGACTGCGCTGACGAACCTGCTATCTTTAATGTTAAGCTGTGCATCCATTACAATGCACATATAAACGTTCAATGCGCTTGCCGCCTGTGATTTTTTTGTGATCTGAATGGTGATACCCTCAGATGCATTCTCCACGGCCCTGCCACTACCGTGCAGCTGGTCGTCATCACTCGTCCTTAAGTCGAGCCACAGAGCATACTTAATGGTTAGGTACTCTCCTAGTGAAACGTCCGAAAATGCATGGTCTTTTGCAGCTATTGCTACACTGGGGTCTCGTTTATTCGTCGCTGCAAAGGCCTTCTTCACCTCATCCCACTGATGGTAGCCACACATGCCTTGGTCATAGAGTTGGTTGGATATGGCTTCAATGGTCACCTCGACCTTTGCAATTTTTGGGTTGTAGAACGACTCTGTCTTCCTGGCGTATGAGACATTGACTGAGTCTTCAAAGAGCAGTAGAATGCCCTTCATGCTGCGAGCAGGCACGTTCAGGTTGATGTTCCACAGTGTATCTTTTTTATTGTATACAAGCTTCCTGTGACGAAGAACACGGTCATACAGAATCGAGAGCCGACCTGTGTACTGGGTGCGTATCATGCGGGCTAACTCTGTTTGGGTAACCATGTCATACTCCAGCGAGATTCCATCAATTTTGTAGCTTGCATCGATGTCGCCCGTTGTGTGAATTACACGGTTGTAGTCGTTGAACGTGAGCTCGTATTCCAGTCTGTCATTAAGTGCACTCTGGTAGAATGGCATGTGGCTCTCGAGGAGTTCAAAGTCAAGCGGAACATAGAACCTGTTACCATGCACATCGGCTATGGCAAGGTCCTCTTTCTCGTCTCATCCTTGTCCCCTGTCCCAATTCGTATTTTAGTTGTGTTTCTGTCATCTCATGTGTCAATGCCCAGGTACTGGAGGCCCTGTCTCTCCTGTGCAGTCCGCCACAAGTCGTGGTAACAGTGATACACATCGCTGTCATCAATAGACATGACCTCATTGCCAGGAATCTTGATTGTCATTTTCTTGATCACGGCGCGGCACAGTGTTTGCACAATGCTGCGATTAAGATCGGTCGAAGTCAGCGTGATTGTAAAAGCCAGCCGTGCTGCCCCTGGAACAATGACGTCGTCTGCGCCTAGATTGGGGAAGCGAACCACCAGTTGTTGGTTCTGGTCAATAGTGCTCGGATTGTTTGTAACGACTACAGGCTGTCCCACGCCCTTTACCCCGATCAGTTCGCTTATTCGGCGGTGTGGGTTTAGTTTGTGTCCGTAAGTACTCGTTACATTGAATGCTTAATTACAATTATATCTTTAACACACAGACATGGAGTTTGATAACCCAACATTTAACAATGCAGATGAGGAGGAGGCTATGGGAGGGGAGAGGAACTAACTAACTAACTTTGATGATGAGGAGACTCTCCCAGAGGCCACTCTCCCACCTGTTACAGAAGGGGACATTGGGATGGATAAGTCTATACCACAAGGAGGCCGACTCGTTATAGGCGCTGTCAATGATTATTACGATGCATTAGCTGAAACAGGCCACATACCAACCCCTCGGCCGTGATTATACAAAGTTTGAACTTGTTGGGGGACAGTTACGTTTGAAGGACTACCCTGACTTAAGTTTTACAAATTATCGTACAAAAAAAACGCTTTCACTTGGAACAATAACTAGATCTAGAGGGGGGCATAAGGCTGTCCTTGATGGTTTGGGGTACACTGAGTGGTCCTTGCAAGCTGTGTCACGAAAAGAAGCAAAAGCCTTCCAAGGCGTTGACGAAGCAGCTGCTAAAGCTGAAGAAAATTTAGAAATGAGCGGCCCTGAAGCGGTGACAGAGCAAGGTGGTGTGGAAGAAGCAAGCTTCATAGAGGACGTTCATAACACCATCCAAGACCTAGGTACACAAACAGACAACGAACTACCACTCAGAGAGCTTGTAGGGCTTAACAAGGCTATGCAGACCCAAAGGGGTGAGCTGGTGAACAACCTAGCTAAGATAACTGAGATAGAAAGGGATATAGCCCGGCGGGAAGCTAAAATGGCAAGCTTGGAGGAGGATGGGAGGGGTGAATGTGGAGCATGGAGATTCCAAGCAAATGAGATTGCAGAGCTGCAGGATCTTTGGAGTGCCCGAGTTGAGGCTGCCTCTGTTAACCGTGAACGTCTGCAAACCCAAATCAACCTCATCAGGGAAACGATCAACAGACTTCTTAACGAGGACACAACGCTAGCTGAGCGTGTACGCATCCTGTTTCGGGAGCAGGGCATAACAATCGCCTCCATCCTCACTGCGATTGGATTGGCAATCTCGACCCTTTGACGGGCGGAGGGAGCACTAGTCCAGCCCCTGCACCAACACCTATGCCAGCTCATAAGCCCGGTGTAAAGGAATGTATTAAAAAACAGCTGAACTCCTTGGCAAACGTCCTGAAGGGCCTAGCCGGTAGGGCAGCGGCTGCTCCAGGAATCATTGGCTTCATCGTATCATGGCTGCTTAAGTCAGCTGCAAAGGTGGCTGGTTAGATGGCGGAACATGTGTGGGCCGCAGCTGTGGCAGTGGGGGGAGTTATCCTCCTGATACTCCGTGACTTACTACATAGCAAACCAAAGCACAGCTAAGCCTATAACGATTCCGCCTACAATAAGAGTGGTTTTCTTATTATCGTGCGCCCCACGTAAACCGATCTCGGCCACGGGGGATGGGCCTGGAGAGGGGACTCCCATACCTGTATCTGGCGGAGGGTCAAAGCTTCTTCTATCTGGAACCACCGGAACCAAGTTGACATCAGCATTGCTGCCGATCTGCTGCTCCTCAGTTGCGATAGTAATCAGATTGTTGTACCCAGCAATGTTTCCAATGGCGAGGCTCATATCCGACGGAGCCATGTACAGGCCCGTTCCAAACACATAATCAACCTTTGAGGAGGCATTCTGGAGGACGTTCTGATACTGTCGGATGGATGAAGGAATGTCAAATGGGGAGTTGATGGCATCCTCAACGCTGGCCTGAAATTGTTTCTGAGCATCAAAATACGTGCCAACTCCTAGTATCTCTGAGCGGGTCTGAGCCTGAGCACTATGAATGGCCCAGACATAAGTCCGAATGCTGTCGTTAATTCGTTCAACGCTGGTCTGTGTAAAGCCCTCAGACGTGTCCAGTATGAAGGTACTCCAGGCCTCGTCTGCTTCAGGTCCCTGTGCTAGATGTAGAACAGCACCCATTTTCTCCTGAAAGGATTGTATGTTACTCGCGTGGGCAAAACCTGGCTTTGTATCCTTTTGCGCCTCAAAAGCCATCCGTGTAGGGTCATAACGAACGTTTCGACCCGCAACCTTGAGGACACTTCCGTAACCATACGCATCATGTGCATATAAGATACCAAGGTCACTATTAGCTACGGTTGCCTTCTGGCGCCAGTCTGGGTTTGGTTGAACACCAAAGTTATTGCATAGTCTCTCATATGCCCTCTTGTCATATGGATTGTTATAGTGGTCATAGTCATGATCGTGAGGTAGAAGCGCTTGCAGTTCTGCTAATAGGCGACGCACTGTTTAATAAAGGTGAAAGGTGTAGAAAGCTTTCACGAGTGGAATCCCAGCCTCGAGGTGATCGTGGGATGACACGCCACAGCCTGCTGTTTTACACCACACTGCCAAGTTTAACTGATTCTGCCAAAACTGCATTGGATTTGTCAACCAGTCTTTTACTATTTTGACCGCTGAATAGATCAGGAAATTTTGCTGTGAATGTACCACCATTGTGAAAAACTTGAATTGTTTGTCGGGTTAGGTTATCTCCCGCACCATATAGGGCTGGATACACGCCACCCGTACCATATGGGGTAGCTTTTCTATTGAAACTAAAGGCTTGTTTATTCATAGTGCTATGTATCACACTCTGTCTAATGTTCAAAGCGGCGATGCTGTGTCCCTGTAAAATCCTTTTGACAACACTGCGGCCGATCTATGTGTTGGCCTAAGGTCAATCACGTATACTGTGGGCTGGTACAATCTCAAAACAGACGAGAACATTGCATGACGGTCTGAAACTTTTGGAAAAGGAGGAAGGATCCAATTAAAACCCAGTCTATAGAGTTTCAGTCTTATTCAGCAGCAAATTACATCATTTGGTCTTGGTTTGGAAGTTGATGCTGTTGATGGGGTTATTACCCTCGAAATTCTTGATGGGACTGTGAATATATCAGACGCAGTGTTAACAATGTTGGGTCTTGATGACGGTCTCAGAAGGCGGTGGATTTATTCAGGTACTTACACTGGTGACCGGCCCATCAACTTTAGCATCTTTAACACAATTTATGTTCACCTCAATCAAGTCAGCACCACGCACAACATGTTAGATGTTGCACCCACAATGCTTCTTGAAGTTGTTGGCTTAGAGGGTGGCTCTTTCGGTGATATTATAACCACCAACATCCTGAACAATCCTGTTTGTAAGCGTGTCACTAATGGAACAGTGCATGAGTTAAAAGTTTAGTTACGTGATAATAAAGGAAGGCTATTGGATAACCACGACTTACCTGAAAGCGTTGTTCTTGAATTTACAAGATGTCAATAAAAACGATTATTTATGGACCTAGGCAAAAACCGGCAAGCACTGTTCAGGGTGCCGACCTCTAAAAATAAGCTACAAAGATCTATGTATCTATTGGTGACGCACAAAAAAGGGACAAAAGTGGCGGTACTTTGACTGGAGACCTTGAAATGGGAGATAATCAAATCGTTCATTTGGGAGACCCGATTTCACCGAAGGATGCTGTTCATAAAAAGTATATTGATGACAAAACCACTCATTACTATATGGGCAGAAGCAAGTGGCCCCCGTTGGACAGTATATGAGTTATCGTTTGGTCATGGGGCCAGGGATTGAGACTCACGAGACTCAAGCTGTGGATGTACCATGTTATGCAATGGCAAGATCCTTTGTATGGGGTTATCTTCTTGTGTCGGTGCTGATACTTGTCCAATAGCAGTCGTTCCTTTAATTAGTGGAACAAACCAAGCGGTAGGAATAAGTAAGCCTGCTGACCAATGGGCTGTTGTAATATCTTTAGACCAGACTGTACAGCTAGAACAAGGCAACGTTAATAACTTTTATACAACCACTCAAAACAGAGGGGGGAATTGGTCTGTAGCATCACTCCTAATTGAACTTGACTTATTGACTTATGTGCCTATAATGGTAGTATGAAACAACACCCGCCCATTCCTCCAGAGCCGTCTGATGAGAATCCAGGGCACTCCTATCGTTTGAATGAGATCAGCCCCAAGAAGCAATACCTTGAGAAAGAGATTGAAAAATATTGTGCTATGTACACAAAATATAGGTGTGCAGTAGACACTGATTTAGTTGTTGTTGGTATGTGTCTTGGCGCAAGTGGTGCAGGTGTAATGTCTACAGTAGTTGCCGTTCCTATTGCCACAGTGTTGGGTGCCAATGGTGCCGCTTGTGGGCTAGTTGTAATTGCTGGAAAATTCATCAGTCGGCGGCTGGCCATTAAGTTGAAAAAGCATGACCAGATCCGCATTCTCGCTCAAAGCAAATTGAATACCATTGCTGACATTGTATCAGTGGCGCTTGAAGATGGGTATATCTCATATGATGAGTTTATGCTCGTTTCGGTCGAGATCATGAAATATAGTCAAATGAAGAGTGACATTAAAGCAAAATATTTGAAAGAGTCAGAATCGCCCCCTAGACCTTCTAAAGTATGACCCCCCCCGACAGTCTATTTAAAGAGTAGGGGTTGTTGGGTATAATGGAGGCGGTGATAAAATCTTTCTGCAACCATCACACCAGAGTCAAACAAAATACGGACCAGTGGGAGACCACGAGGAAGGGCTACGTTGGAGGAAGTGACTACTCTGCCATTATAGGGCAAAACTACTTCAGCAAGAAGCTGACTGAAAAAACTAGCAACGAGGGTTTTCGCTTTATCACACTCTGCCTCTGGGGTACGACTTTTGAGGAAGTTGCAATTGCAGTATTAGAGAAGGTGTACGGCACAAAGGTCTATGGCAATAATATCTATATTGAGAGTGGCGCGACGGCCTACTCTCCGGATGGCTTTTGTGTGGTCCCTATCTGGCTGCGGGGTGGCCGAGGGGGGGGGGGGGGGGGGGTGGAGTGGATGCTGTCTGTCTGGGGCATCCTGAGGAGGTGGGGCTGCTCGAGTCCTGGGAGGGTGATTCCGAACATGTATAAGACTCTCTTGGGGCTGCACCACAGTCCGGTGGCGACCATTGGGGTGTTTGTCGACTGCGGCTTCAGGTTGTGCTCTTTTGAGGACCTGGGAAGGGCTGAGGTGTATAACCAGGTGTATCACAAGGATCAGAAGAAGTATAAAGGGACGGTGGCTTGGGGGTGGGCGGGGGTGGAGGGGCTTGAAGGTTTAATAGTTGCCTGGGCTTGGAACAGGAGCATCACGGTCCTTGGTTGGGAAGACCCGTGGGACCACGGAGAGGCCGATGGGGGCTTTTTACTGTTGGAAGCTCTGTACAATGAGATTGATAACGACTCGTCCTGATCCCGACTTTATCGAGAATAACGACGCTAAGGTTGCCCAGTTTATACAGGACCTAGACTGCGTAAAAAATGGAACGTACAGCGACGGTCGCAGATATTTCTCACTCGATGACCTCTATGGTGACTAACTACTGGTGTGGGACTGGACCATGGGGGGCTGGAAGGGCTGTATGGTATGGAGGGGGGTGGTGCGAGCGGTTCGCTGGATCATGTGAGTTCATTTTGGTATCTGTGCTCGTACCCCCAGTCTCTATACTACTGTCTGTGCAGAATTAATGGTTGTTAGACCACCAGAAGAATACCGTGGAATTGGCCAAGCTGGGTGTGTTGCTGATCGTTAATGGTAGAGTAGGAGCACAATGTAGTCCGACGCGAATAGTTGAACACCCTGCGCATATAAATATATTTATGTAAATGAATATAATGTCAATGTTTCCGATATTGTGACGTATTAAAATCGATTGATGGTGGGGTGGTGGTGAAGACCAGTCATTTTGTGAATAATACCATTACAAATAGCGTGGGTATGAGTATAAGTCGCTGCTTGTATAGTAGATTATTTAAGGTGCGTGATGCATTGCATAATTGGATGTTACTGGACTAAGGATAGTTAACGGTATAATAACTTGACGCGTCATGTCATAGCTATCATTTTTGGGAACACTCTGAAAAATAAATACAGCTATATCATGAACTGTTTAAAGTTGTTAATCACTTCAGTGCAAATAAATGCTTTCTGCGATACAATTGTCAAAGCTCTTGCGGAAAATTGTCAATGCTATGACCTGACTGATTATAAAGTTGACCAGTATTTTAGTGGCATGTACCTTTTTTTTCTTCATTGTTCGCTTTGTCGTCGAGTTCAATTTTGATTCAGAACATTCACGATTATTTCTCAATAACACAGTTAATATTGTACTTAAATGCTAAGAGTCCTTAGTTTGTGTACATAAACAAATAAGGAGTATTAATTGTATTTGTTTGCCACTAACTTCCAATCTTTTTTTTTAGCATATGTGTATATTTGTTGCTGATTAGCACATAAAATGTAAATGCATATCAATGACAACATTTGTAGTAAAGAGTTCTGGGACATAAAATGCCCCAAGTCGGCTGGTTCGGTTGTTTGACGTGGCAATAGTCACTAACAGCCATTCCCAGTGTAAATACAGTAGAGGCTGCACATGTTTCGGTGTATTCAAACAGGTCTTCTTTCTCACCGATGATGCTTTATTGTGGTTCAATGAATTCATTTGTATAGATATTTGACTTATTTGAGCGTTAATAGACTTTGTATTAAAATCGATGTATAGATCGAAGTCAGTGGAAAATTCATATATATATATATATATATATATATATATATAGAGATATATATATATATATAGATATATATATATAGATATATATATATATATAATATAAATATATATATATAAATATATATCTAACTATATATATATATTTACATATATATATAAATATAATATAAATATACATATAAAAATATATATATATTTACATATATATATATGTAATTAAATATTTATATATATATATATATATATCTATATATATATATATATATATATATATATATATATATATATATATGTATGTATATATATGCACATATATACAAACATATATGCATTATGTTTGCAAGAACAATAATCTTGTTTTGAATAACCGAATATGGCGGCATGTGATTGTATGCGCTCTACTGTCATTGCGAGTATAGTTTATATACGATCATGAAGTTGCAAAGGATAATAATGATAGAGCACAATTTAAGCTCAGCCCTAATGACAGGAAGTAAGTTTCCGAACCGTTACTCCCATGTCTAGCAATGCAAGATCATTAAGAGAGACTGTATTTACCCCTAGCTTGCCATATTGGTGATTTGTTAACATTAACTTTCATCCCACCTCGCGCGTAGGGTAAATTTGCCAGGAACTGGTTTGTTCGCAAAAGAGAGGCGTGATGATTTCAGCAAATGATAAAAAACACGTTATACGCTTTGGTTCTTCACAAATAATACCGCAAATGTTATTCAATGTCCATAGATCTCCTTTGCCATGATGATCTTCTACAAGCCACATCACACAATGAGCATATGAGCACAGGCCAAGATGTCGATTGAATGCTGATGCAGGAACTACGCAAATTCTATCTGTATTACACCAGAAATAAATTCCATCATTATATTGACATATAGTAGATTAGTATATTGTTCAGTAAGCAACTAAAAGGAAATGTGTGGGCAGCCAAGGATCCGTTGTTGGTGTGTGCCGTTTTATGGCAATTCCTGAGCACTAAGTCATATTATTGACTTTAAAATAATACTCAAACAAGCTGAACAAATATTTGCGTAGTGCTTTTATTATTTTTTATGAAGCAAATTTCGCGCTTTAAAACATAGCAATTCTTTCGAAGTGAATAATAACTGATAAAGGAAAGATATGTACGAAAATGTTTTACTTCAGTAACTATATATTTATTAGTCTTAATAAAATGCTGATCAATCATCATATACATTGTCATCCTGAGCATCAGTAGCAGCAACACTATCAGCATCGTAATATTGTCAGCAGTAAATCATCTTTGATGAACATGCCTAAAACTTCTATATGTAACATTATTCTGGACTAACTACCAGCAACCAACTTTGGCTTGCTTACAGGCACATCTGGTCATCTGGTCCGTCAGACAGTTGCTAATACAATGGTACTCCTGCACACATATTTAAAGTTCTCCCACTAAATTATGCCCCGATGAGTCGATGTGTTTGCCAATTGCTTCATCGTAAAAAGTAGCACATGATGCGAGATCTATTACATTGATGCAATTGGACCCAGAATTACCAACCAGTTTATTAGCAATTAAATGATGGGAAGTTGATCCGTTTGTACAATTTATCTGTCATCGGACGCAAATAATATAAGCCTGATCAGAGATATACATGCAGCTTTACAGCAGGTACGCCTATAAACTCGTTGGTAACGGGGAATGCGTTGAAAGTTGTGATGGTGAATGCGCATCGAGTGATAATTATCAAACGTGCAAATAAGCACATGGAACAAGTCTTCAATACGAACAAAACTCACAGCTAGCAATACTCTATGAAATCCGATTGCCAAGTGCCTGGGGAATATATCAAGTAACGTCTACGGACATTTGGGCAACCGAAAGCGCCAATACGCGCCCTTAATAGCAGTCGCATTGAGGAACAGACTTTCCCCTGCGATGGGACAAATTATTCCTACTTTTCGAATGCTAAACAAGCCTGCAACCGTAAACAGTGAATTAGGCAGTTACTATTCATTCCCAATTACAAGCAAGGTCGATAGAACTGAGGATTTGCATAGTCAGCTCAACCCCCAAGCAAGCCGAACATTCAACCTTTATGATATTTCAAGGCACAAAACGAGGTATCGTCACTTAAGATCATTATTTTCATCAGATTTAATCATTGAAAAGGAACGAAATAAATGCCAAGCCGTGGGCTGTGAAACATGCAGGACAGTTATTTAACACCCTTGTCAAGTCTTCTGTTAGTGATGTTGTTTTCGGGATCCATATAAGAAGAGGTGATCATGTACCAAATGATTCATATTGCACACATCATATCATCATATAGCTATTGTCTTATTGATACGGGTCAAATGTTTCCTTTGTTGCTGCTTCCAATGGAATGTAGCGGGCACAAGAGCACATCAAGCCAGTGAAAGACGTGCAAATCGTTTTCTCATCATATGGGGACTATTCCGACGATTTCACCCTTTTTCGATCTGTATTGTATTTATGTAATCATATGATCACAAGCTTTGGAACATATAGTTGGTGGGCTGGGTATTTACCTCGTGGTATTAATATTATTCCATATGAGCCTGACAAGAACTCGACAGACTGGATTTATTTACCTCCATCTCTAGCCAATAGAACCACATGGATGAATGAGTCGATATTAGACGGCTACTAACACTTTGTTGTAGCTCAAAGTATCTGTCTGTTTGTATCAATCTTCATTAGTTGTGAACTTGCTACACATGCCACTATTTATTTTGGAATTGTGGAAGTACAAGTTTGTGTTTTATTTAAGAGGGATTCCAGTCCAATGTATACAAAATAGGGATTTGGATTCTTTTGTGCAGTAAATTTGACGTAACGGGAAAAATTATGGGCAATTTTTAACATAAGGACTTGGCTGAAATCCACATAATGGAGAGATAAAGATATATTTCTTTTAGTCGCAACTGCTCGGCGACAAACAGCCACGAACTACATGAATGGGAGTTGTCAATCCGCCTGTCCTATATCTAATTCATATTGCTGTTTACTCTTTTGCTTAGCTTACGAAATATAGATTTAAGCAAATTGACTCTTGTCAAGGATGTTTGCAACAACCACAAACTACATTTTTTGTCCCATTTTATAGTACTTTCAATTATGAAATGTAAGTTAGATCATTGTGTTCGTTATCTACCGACAGCAAATGTAGAACAATGACGCTCGCAAGACAATGAGGCAAATTTCACCCTCTCTCCACTTCGCAACCACAACTCTTCGGCGATGCTCATTAAATTTTCAGAAACTGATTGGTCGGTTAGCCTGATCACTTAGAATCGGTAAATACAACAATATCATTAACGAGTTTCGTTACATTCTTCATATTTTAACTTCGAAATAATATTCTCATTCTTACCAACAGTGTTACGGGCATATACATTTGTTAAAACGTATGGAGCGACTGATATCCAATTTCTATAACAACCTCGCCGTACAGTATCGAATCAATTCGGTTCTCCCACTTTAGAAGTAGGCATTCTTGCATTTTAGTCCGCCCTTTTGTCAATTAAATAGGGATCCCTGCAAAAGCACGAGAAAGTTTAATGCTGTGTTGTCTCTGGGTTGGGTAAAACCCGCGTTCGTGGAGTTTGAATTAGCCGCGAGTATGGATGTATTGCTGATGGATGATGGAAGGGTGGGGTAGCAATGTAAGTATACAAAGAGAGATGAACATCATACGAGAATCAATTCATTAATGTGTATGTATATATAGTCAATGTTGCAAATATTGTGGCGTATTTAAATATTTGCTTTACTTATTCTAATGGGATGCAATTGATGGTGGAGATGTTGAGACAGACCAGTCATTTTATTTCAATATAATAACATAACAAATAGTGTGGGTATGAGTATATTTGGCTGGTTGTATTTTAGATTACATTTAGGTGCTTGACGTATCGCATGATGGGATGTTATTGGACTAAGCGTAGTTAACGGTACAACGACTTCACATCATTGTAAGTAGATTTCTACAAACAAACCTTGCAGTACGTCACTCTTGAACTCGTTTAAGTTGTTAATAATAAAGAAAATAAATGCTTTATGCGATCCAATAGATGTCATGCATCATAACACCTTACCAGTACTAACCGAAGACATTTGTGTGTCGTCAAAGTTCTTAAAGACAATTGTCCAAGCTATGACCTGACTGATGATAAAGTTGGCCAGTATCTTGATGGCATTGGCCTTTCTTTTTTGTTGTTTGCTTTGTCATCGAATTCATTTTTGATTCAGAACTTTATCGATTATTTCACCATATCACAGTGAATATTCCATGTTAATGCTACAGTCCAAGATATGTACACAGAATCGAACAAAGGAATATTAATTTTATTTGTCTGCCACTTACTTTCAATCAATACTTCTTAGCATATTAAGGTATTTGTTGGTTACGAGTACCGGAATATGAAATGCATATGGATACTAACATTTGCAGTAAAGAGTGTTGGGACATAAAATGACCCAAGTCGGTGGGTTAGGTTGGTTGATGATGTAATTGTCACTGACAGCCATTCACTGTGTAAATACAGTATAGGCTGCACATGTTTCGGTGTATTCAAACAGGGCTTCTTTCTCAACGGTGCTATTTTAATGCGGTTAAATGCATTCATTTGTTCAGATATACTTCCTTATTTAAGCGTCAAGAAACTTTATATTAAAATCCATGTATGGATCGACTTCAGTTGGAAATCCTTTCTCGATATGATCCTCGTGGTTTACACCGCACAATCCATAAGTAATATTACCTGATTACTCATCAACAACACGTGGATGATATTATCAATAAAAGCATCGTCATGATAAGTACGATGGCATTGATATGAGAACAACGCCGAAATTATGTCATGCTTCGTGGATGTATGTGGTTTGCCCGCATCCATGAGGATCGTTCGACAATTACCAACTTTACCAGCTTCAAAGCTGTTAAGACTGTGCAGATGTGAAAGCGAAGACCACTCGAACTACGTAATAATAAAGGGATCTTATTTGATGATCTGGCGTTTATTTAGAATCCTACCGTGCCTGAAATAGAAAATCCATGAACGCCATAAAGTTCAAAAACACCTAAGACAGTTAATACCTATAAAAAGAAGTGAAACTCACGGTTGTCATCGGGTGACAAAACTATGAAGCTACCAAAAGCATACGACGCTGCTGGCCTATGTTTCGATTTGAGTTTTAATTTATACACATAAATATATATAGTATTTTCAAATATGAATTCAATCTGAATATTGTGTGGGTATTGATGTGCCCTTGATATTGCATCCATTACCCCAGGTGCAACGAATGTAAATACCCAAGACCACAGTTGTACAGCAATGTATCATGCACTTCGATTGATTCAAACAGAACTGTAGATTATGATAACAGTTGATATATATCATACGTAAGGTAGGAGTCTTCAAATTGATTGTTGCTGTCCAAATCTTTGAACGACTTGTTTCTACCTGTGAGAAGTACTGCAAGCTTTGTTAAACTCTGAAATGAGATCAGGTCCAGTTTACCTGCATTGATTAACACTGTGACAGCGACGATGTTAACATTAAACTAACGGCATCAAAGCACGAGACCAATTATACCAAAATTTCAGGAATGATATATAAACGCTAATCACGCTTGGTCATCCGGTCATGACATTAATAGATCAGGAAAATAAGATCTGCAGTGAAATGCGGTTTTGCCAGGTGCACTTCAATACACAATGAATAAAATATAAATGTATTGCATTACTTTGCTTCAAACGCATCACATCGATACATACTTGACTGGCGTATGAAATATGCGACATTAGGCTGAACACATTCTCCCTGATACTGATGCAGAATTTGGCGTGACGTCTACCTTGATAACGTCGACCTGCAATATGTTGTGATCAATATCAATATGGATAAAGCACCAACACACACAAGCTGTAGTGGGCATAACATGAATGTTAATGAAGAGCTAGTCGAGGTAACCGGCTCTAATGGTAGAATACACCGAAATATTACAGGGAACTTAAGTTGGATGGATTGGATATTTGAGAGGAACATAACATGATGGGTCCAAATATCTACTCTTGCCCCTTGGAAAGATCAAGCAGTAACGGCTAACAATACCGATGTGTTTGTTTACCGTTTACTTATACGGTATTTATCATGAAATTAAGATCCCTCCTCTGAACGGGACGTGCAGAATATAACCACAAAGCACATGACGCTATCAGCGTTGTACACATATGCGAGGCCTACCAGGCCCGGCCATGACGATGTTATTGTCATGAATATAACCCGTGTGTCGACGTGGAGTATTATTGCTTCTAAGTCTTTGACTGGGTAAATGATTCAAACTTACTTGCATTTGTCATAGATTATAGTATACAATATATTAATTGATTTAATTATGTGCACGGTACTGTAATAAACTATCGATTGCACCCTTATAAGAAAATAGACAGCAGGCAAACAGCTCGAATTAAGTGCACTTAAGTATGAGTATAAATAATGTATTCGAGTCACGACAGTGCATGCCCCCACCTCCAATTCCGCGCATATCCCGAAACGAATTCGCGTAACCCTTTAATGCTGGAGATGATATCCACAAGGACAAGCACATCATTCATTCTCGTAAGATAGATTTCTACATACATACATACAAACATACATACATACCATACAAATATACGAACATACAAACATAAATACATAAATGCCTGCATACATAACTGCATATGCACACACATAGATAACTTAATAAATACATACATAAAAACATACATAAATACATACATACATACATACATACATACATACATACAAATATACATACATACATACATACATACATACATACATACATACATACAGACATACATACATACATACATACATACATACATACATGCATACATACATACATATATACATACATACATACATACATACATACATACATACATACATACATACATACATACATACTGCTAGATTCTAGGTTTGCCGGACAGTCGTAACTACATGCGCATTTGCCGCACAGTATGTATGACCGGCATTTGTGGAGTTTGGAAAAACACCACATTTGCCGCACAGTTGAGATATGTTAATTTGCATAAATTCCACAAATGCCGGACAGTGTGTATGACCTGCATTTGTGGTGTTTGGAAAAACACCACATTTGCCGCACAGTTGAGATCGACAATATTTTTCAATTTCTATTATAATCCCGTGACAAATGAATTGTTTAACGTATTGCAGTTATTAGTACGCATCAGGGACCATTTTTGCGTCAGTGTCTGGGCCTTTTCTGTGGCAAAATGAAATTACTTTGAGTTTAAAGCGGGTCCGTTTCCAAGCTTGCGAATATGACTGTCAAATAGCTTACTGTCGCTCATGTTCAAGCGACTCTAGGACAGCGATTCTTCGGTATCATATACTGTACCAACCCAGATGTTCTCTATGAATCGAACTGATCGTAAGATATACAATGGTAGAGTATGAAATAATTATGTGTGTGTTAATGGTTTTTCGAGTAATGCAAAAAATTCGATTTGTAAACCATGAGGGCGATAAGACATGCAGCGCGAGTTGGCTTGTGTTGTTTTACCCAAGGACCTGGGGCCGTATCCATAAAGAATCTTAACTTAAGAATCCACACGACTGGGAAATAATTCCATCGACCATGCTTGCACTAATCACATTATTATTCCGCGATAAATACAAACAATCCTTGTTGAGTTTTGTTGTCTGACAGTCCGTTGGAATTCGCGCGTTACTGGGTCACTGCGCGTCATTAGTCTATGACGTGTCGTTGTCTTTTGAGGTATCGCAAAATAACCCTTGCCGTTGGTGTGCTTTGGGGGCACTTTCAATATCTGCCATTTTATCATGAAGTGGATTCATAGACTTGTAGTTGTAGGCTTGGCACCTGATTTTCTTATATACAATCATACGAAATGTGAATCTTGGTGTCGTTTTTTTTGATTAATGAAGTTTAAGAAATTTATCTGTAACATGACCAATCGTGATCCTGAACAAGTGTTTGCAATCCGAAAACACTGAATGTTTTGGGAACACAGTTATAAATCTTGCCTTTATCATGGACCCTTAACACAGACACAAATATAAAATTTGGTGATCCATTCTTATTCCAACTTATATTGACATGGTATCACCCTTGTCTTGAAACAAATATAAAACAAGTAACTGCCATGATTGAATGTGCATCTATATGTTTTTTCAGGCCATAGTATCATGAATCTACAGGCTACAACTTTTTTACAAGGGTTTCTATACTGAGGTGCATGGCTGTTTGATCCAATCATGGTGTTGTGTCCAATTGTCATGCATAGAGGTAGCAAGAATGTTGGTGGTGGTGTTTTTGGACCAGAAGACTAGATGATTACATTCATGATTCATTATACTCAACACCAATAGAACCTGTTAGTGGGTATTCTATTATTCCATTTGCACATTTTCAATTACCATTAAAGTTAATTCAAGCAAATGTATGTCTTCACTCATTACTCACACTGTAGTCTAATGCATTGGCCACTATGTACCCTCTGATGGACCATATACATAAAATGGAATCGATTTCGTTTTGGATATCATTGAATTACAATCTCTTTTCATTGATATTAAGAAGAGTGTTATCGAGAATAATCTTATTGACAGTCATTGCAGCTTCACAACCAACCTTTCCACCATGGATGCAATACTTGAAATGACCATAAAATACTGTGAATAATTAGTTACCAGAAACTTTATTAATCATTCAAATCACTTAATACCATTGACCAAAACATAATCAGCAAAAGACCAATGCTTCTTGATTTTCCATTGTGATAGAAAATTGTGATGAATTGACCAATACAATGTATGGTACCAATAACAGATCAATTAACAAAACAATGCTAGGTACCGATTAAAAATCAGACCAGCTTAACAATGCAACTACCAGTTATGAATCATTAATCATCTAAATGCCAGGTAGCAAAGACTATTCCACCATTCAAATTAAAAATCACCATTTACCACACGACAGATTATATTGCAGTACAATGCCAGGTATTAATAACAAACCAATGGAGCAATGCCATACCAATAACATATCAATGACCCATTACAATACCAGGTACAAAATACCCTCTCTGTAGAAATACTTCATCAGGCCCCACCGATAGATTATATGTGCATTTCAGTTCCAGAACCACTATCAATAATACATTAATCAAACGTTAAAATGCGAGTAACCCTTTATAAGATGGAAAAATACAATGCAAGGTGCAGACAACAATCTATAGAGCCATACAATGATAGGTAACAATTAACAATCAGCACCAATAACTGATGTTATGATCAATACATTGCAACATTTAAATAACAGATTTAACAATGAATACAACACACCATGTAGTAACATTGATATTATTAATTAAGACATGCTCAACCTATTTAATTATATATTTGATGGGGCTTGATGCTTCGTCTTTTTGATGTGAATTTTGTTCTTTATTGTCGTCCGAAAGTGTGGAATCTCCGGGTGGACAGATTTGTAATTGAGGATCGCTTCTTTACCTGCATCCAGATAAATAACTATGGTTAAAACAATGTAGATACCCATAGCTTAATAACATATAACACATATATGTAACATTTTTCAACAGACAACTTATTACATGTATCTCATTCAGTTCAAGTGAGAAACAACTCGACTGGTGGAAAAACTTGCCTGGAAGACCATCCCTCACGAGGCAGAGTTCTCATAGAGCCATTTAATGTATCTTTGATGCTTTTCACCCACTGAATATAAGAACATAACATGGTTAATAAGACAATATGCTTAACTTCACAATATAAGTGTCCCAAGTGATGCTTATATGGGCTCTCATGATTTGGTTAACCATATAGCAATGTTGTTTGGCCCTTAGGCAGAGTTAACATTATGATTACACAATTAAATATATCAATTACCAAAACAGTATCAATCATACAAAAATGTATGATTTATAAACAATCATTTACCCACAATAAGATTATCACATGGTGTTTGCAAGATGCAACAAAAGCATAAATTCAACAAATCTATGCTAACAATTTTAAGCATAAATATTTTTTTGACCCAGCTTGACAAGTTAACAAGAACAAACAAGCATACCTGTACAGGCAACTTCTTGCTTGTATCCTGGTTGTATTATGTGTCTGCGAACAACCAAGTACATATTCAAGTGACTTTTATATTAGTGGTTATTCCCAAAAATTTAGATTCAATATGATTAGAATTATGAGAAAAAATATATACTATATCATACCTGTACTCCACGGTATCTCCAACTCCTAAGTTGTATCCTGGTTGTGTTTAGTGTCTGCAAATGAACCAGAACATATTCAAGTGACTACTATATTGGTGGTAATGCTCACAAATATAGTCCAATAGGGATAAAAACAATTGATCACCTCAACTTATACTTCTTCATTTAAGATAGGCTGGTGTTAAGCTGGAACAAAGTAGTACCGCAAAAACTTTTAAGTGTGCGGCACAATCTAGATATCAAATTAAGATATAATTGTACCCAAAAAATGAGCATTATAATCATTTTTGAAAGTCAAATTATTACTCACCATATGTCTTTGCGTATGATGCCATAATGCAACTGCAACACACGTTTTAAGTGAAGGGTTTATTGGAAGGGTATATATCGAATACCAACCAAAGCAATAAATTATGGTTGATCAAATTAAAATTTATTTCACCAGCAATAACATGAATATATCATTATCATTTGCATAAATAGAATGACTTAACCTAAATAAAAACATATTAATTTCATCAAAGACTGTTATAGATTTAGTTATTGAGGTAAAACACAAAATGAAGATCCATCATCATCTTTATATTCTCTTATCACCAGATTAACAAGTCATATATTATGCAGCATTATCTCTCAATCAATGAAAGACTTTCCATTCATCATGTTAATTTTCTGCCTGAAGATAAAATCAATAACCTGTAAATGTGATGGGTAATGCAGACAAATTATCCCTCTATTAAGGTTCAAACTATATCAATACATAATAATAAAAAAATGCTTATAACTGTAAAACCAACCAATAATATGAACAGGAGACAAACCCTTGCAGCTACAAATTTCTGAGGAAAAGAGAAATATCAAACATCAGGATCAACATGCTGATGTTTGATGCAGTAAAAGATATTAGCTTTGTTTGTTTGTTTGCATGTCCATAGACAGGTAGAGGCTGAAGAGTGGTTTGCAAGAGAAGCTTGAAGACTCAGCTTCTGATTCATTCGATAAATGTATCAGTAAACTAGAAAAGATATTTAAAAATAAGCCAGGCATTTTCAAACATGGATATCGTGAATTTTAAATGTAAATGGGGTCACAGTTTGTCAGTTCAGCATTTTTGGCTTGGGGCGAGCCCTGACTTTGACGGTAACATAATCATAATGTTCAACCCGGGTAAGTGCCACAGAAGTGGTGCGGGTCAATCGTAATTTATAACATCGGGCAATAATTTGCAGGATTCTGTGTAAGGCGCATAACAAAATATTGACTCGGTGGCATTACATTATCTATAGACAAGTAAAGTATGTGATCTCACCAAAACAAGCTGAAGTTAACAGCCGAGAGAACAAATGTTGACAACAGTCAGCTGATCTGCGTTCCATCCACGAGTGTCGCGTAAGTATCTGCCACAAAGTTATTTGACAACAGGCTGGCCTGAGACTCGGATTGCTGCCAACCTCCGTGGAAGATACACGAACCTCGGTCTGTGTCGCGACGAACGAGTTTATTATTTGTTTTCGCATTTATCTTGTCATTTTTGGTAGATTATGATCCATGCTGATATAATAAATAAAATATATACAAAATCACCATAATACTTTCCGCATAGAACGAATAATCAGCTAAAATCGAAAGTGTCTAGCATTTATAGGATTTAGCGTAAAAACAAGATACACGCGCAAGAATTTCAGATCACTAAATATTTAATAATTATACTTCGAATGTAATAAAATGCACCCTATTGAACTATTTGAGCACAATAAGAACTCATTTGTACAAACGAAATGCGATTTTATGTCCATAGAGTCATAAAACAAACATCTGAAATATATGCTGCACACCTATATGTCCGGCAAATATTTTTGTCCGGCAAATATAGTTAAAATTACGCCGAAGTGTCCGGCAAATGTAGTGTTAATAAACACATACATACATACATACATGCATACATACATACATACATACATGCATACATACATACATACATACATACATACATACATACATACATACATACATGCGTACATACATACAGTCATATACATACATACATACATACATACATACAGACATACATACATACATACATACATACATACATACATACATACATACATACATACATACATACATACATACATACATACATACATACATACATACATACATACATACATACACATACATACATACATACAGACATACATACATACATACATACATACATACATACATACATACATACATACATACAGATACATACATACAGACATACATACATACATACATACATACATACATACAGACATACATACAGACATACATACAGACAGACAGACATACATACATACATACATACAGACATACATACATACAGACATACATACACATACATACATACATACATACATACATACAGACAGACATACATACATACATACATACATACATACATACATACATACATACATACATACAGACATACATACATACATACATACATACATACATACATACATACATACATACAGACATACATACATACATACATACATACATACATACATACATACATACATACATACATACATACATACATACATACATACATACATACATACATACATACATACATACATACATACATACATACATACATACATACATACATACATACAGACACATACATACATACACATACATACATACATACATACATACATACATACATACATACATACATACATACATACATACATACATACATACATACATACATACATACATATGAATACATGCATAGGTTGACCAACGGTACTTAGTGATCAATATCATTACTGTAACACATGCGGCAGTGGGCATAGCGTGAATGCTAATGAAACACCAGTCGACGAAGGCGACGATAGCGCTACATTGCCGTGAGGGATCAAAAGGGATCTAACTAGGATATATTTCATATATGAAAGGAAAATATCACGATGAGTAAATATATTTACTCTTGCATCGTTGAACGTTCACTAAGTTTAAGATGCATTGCATATGTATGTTGTGCACTGCTTGTTTATATCTTTATGTCGGATATATGGTTCTACCGAACTGGGATGGAGACCAAGTATCAGTACACAAACGTGCAGAACAGTACAGGTAACAAGTCAGAAAAAGGATGGGTCTGTTAGCCTGATCATTTACAATCAATAAATACAGCATCATCATTAACGAGTTTCGCTACATTCTTCATATTCCGATTTAGAAATAATATTCTCATTCTTACCAACAGTGGTAGTGGCATATACATTAGTAAAAACGTACGGAGAGACTAAAATCCGATTCCTATAACAACCTCCCCAGAAAGCATTGAATCGATTCGGTTTACGAATTTTAGAAGTAGGCATTCTAGGTTTCACGACCGCCCCTTTTTTCAATTCTAGGGGGATCCCTGCAAAAGCACGAGAAAGTTATGCCGTGTAATCTAGGTGTTAACATAAACCAGCATTCGTGGAATTGGCCTAGCTGCGAGTATGGGTGTGTTGCTGATCGATAATGGAAGAGTAGGAGCACAATGTAGTCCGACTGGAATAGTTGAACACCCTGCGCATATAAATGTATTTATGTAAATGAATATAATGCCAATGTTTCCGATATATTGAAGTATATAAATCGATCGATGGTGGGGTGGTGGTGAAGACCAGTCATTTTGTGAATAATACCATTGCAATTAGCGTGGGTATGAGTATATGTCGCTGCTTGTATAGTAGATTATTTAAGGTGCGTGACGTATCGCATAATGGGATGTTACTGGACTAAGTATAGTTAACGGTACAATAACTTGACGCGTCATGTCATAGCTATCATGTTTGGGAACACTCTGAAAAATAAATACAGCTATATCATGAACTGTTTAAATTTGTTAATTACTTAAGTAGAAATAAATGCTTTCTGCGATACAATTGAAGTTATGCATTAAAAAACCATACTAGAACTAACACAAGACATGGCATTTGTTTATCGTCAAAGCTCTTGCAGAAAATTGTCCATGCTATCACCTGACTGATTATAAAGTTGACCAGTATTTTAGTGGCATTCACCTTTTCTGTCTTCATTGTTTGCGTTGTCGTCGAGTTCAATATTGATTCAGAACATTCACGATTATTTCTTAATAACACAGTTAATATTGTACTTAAATGCTAAGAGTCCTTAGTATGTGTACAGAAACAAATAAGGAATATTAAGTTTATTTGTTTGCCACTAACTTCCAATCTATTCTTATGAGCATATGTGTACATTTGTTGCTTATTTGCACATAAATATTAAATGCATATCAATAACAACATTTGCAATAAAGAGTTCTGGGACATAAAATGCCCCAAGTTGGCTGATTCGTTTGTTCGACGTGGCAATAGTCACTAACAGCCATTACTTGCGTAAATCCAGTAGAGGCTGCACATATTTCGGTGTATTCAAACAGGTCTTCTTTCTCACCGGTGATGTTTTATTGTGGGCCAATGAATTCATTTGTGTAGATATTGAGACTAATTTGAACGTTAATAGACTTTGTATTAAAATCGATGTATAGATCGAAGTCAGTTGACAATTCACGTGGTAATGGGCATAACATGAACGCTAATGAAACACCAGTCGACGAAGGCGACGATAGCGCTAAATTGCCGTTAGAGATCACAAGGGATCTAACTAGGATAAACTTGACACGTGAAAGATGAGTAAATATATTTACTCTTGCATCGTTGAACGTTCACTAAGTTTAAGATGCATTGCATATGTATGTTGTGCACTGCTTGTTTATATCTTTATGTCGGATATATGGTTCTACCGAACTGGGATGGAGACCAAGTATCAGTACACAAACGTGCAGAACAGTACAGGTAACAAGTCAGAAAAAGGATGGGTCTGTTAGCCTGATCATTTACAATCAATAAATACAGCATCATCATTAACGAGTTTCGCTACATTCTTCATATTCCGATTTAGAAATAATATTCTCATTCTTACCAACAGTGGTAGTGGCATATACATTAGTAAAAACGTACGGAGAGACTAAAATCCGATTCCTATAACAACCTCCCCAGAAAGCATTGAATCGATTCGGTTTACGAATTTTAGAAGTAGGCATTCTAGGTTTCACGACCGCCCCTTTTTTCAATTCTAGGGGGATCCCTGCAAAAGCACGAGAAAGTTATGCCGTGTAATCTAGGTGTTAACATAAACCAGCATTCGTGGAATTGGCCTAGCTGCGAGTATGGGTGTGTTGCTGATCGATAATGGAAGAGTAGGAGCACAATGTAGTCCGACTGGAATAGTTGAACACCCTGCGCATATAAATGTATTTATGTAAATGAATATAATGCCAATGTTTCCGATATATTGAAGTATATAAATCGATCGATGGTGGGGTGGTGGTGAAGACCAGTCATTTTGTGAATAATACCATTGCAATTAGCGTGGGTATGAGTATATGTCGCTGCTTGTATAGTAGATTATTTAAGGTGCGTGACGTATCGCATAATGGGATGTTACTGGACTAAGTATAGTTAACGGTACAATAACTTGACGCGTCATGTCATAGCTATCATGTTTGGGAACACTCTGAAAAATAAATACAGCTATATCATGAACTGTTTAAATTTGTTAATTACTTAAGTAGAAATAAATGCTTTCTGCGATACAATTGAAGTTATGCATTAAAAAACCATACTAGAACTAACACAAGACATGGCATTTGTTTATCGTCAAAGCTCTTGCAGAAAATTGTCCATGCTATCACCTGACTGATTATAAAGTTGACCAGTATTTTAGTGGCATTCACCTTTTCTGTCTTCATTGTTTGCGTTGTCGTCGAGTTCAATATTGATTCAGAACATTCACGATTATTTCTTAATAACACAGTTAATATTGTACTTAAATGCTAAGAGTCCTTAGTATGTGTACAGAAACAAATAAGGAATATTAAGTTTATTTGTTTGCCACTAACTTCCAATCTATTCTTATGAGCATATGTGTACATTTGTTGCTTATTTGCACATAAATATTAAATGCATATCAATAACAACATTTGCAATAAAGAGTTCTGGGACATAAAATGCCCCAAGTTGGCTGATTCGTTTGTTCGACGTGGCAATAGTCACTAACAGCCATTACTTGCGTAAATCCAGTAGAGGCTGCACATATTTCGGTGTATTCAAACAGGTCTTCTTTCTCACCGGTGATGTTTTATTGTGGGCCAATGAATTCATTTGTGTAGATATTGAGACTAATTTGAACGTTAATAGACTTTGTATTAAAATCGATGTATAGATCGAAGTCAGTTGACAATTCACGTGGTAATGGGCATAACATGAACGCTAATGAAACACCAGTCGACGAAGGCGACGATAGCGCTAAATTGCCGTTAGAGATCACAAGGGATCTAACTAGGATAAACTTGACACGTGAAAGATGAGTAAATATATTTACTCTTGCATCGTTGAACGTTCACTAAGTTTAAGATGCATTGCATATGTATGTTGTGCACTGCTTGTTTATATCTTTATGTCGGATATATGGTTCTACCGAACTGGGATGGAGACCAAGTATCAGTACACAAACGTGCAGAACAGTACAGGTAACAAGTCAGAAAAAGGATGGGTCTGTTAGCCTGATCATTTACAATCAATAAATACAGCATCATCATTAACGAGTTTCGCTACATTCTTCATATTCCGATTTAGAAATAATATTCTCATTCTTACCAACAGTGGTAGTGGCATATACATTAGTAAAAACGTACGGAGAGACTAAAATCCGATTCCTATAACAACCTCCCCAGAAAGCATTGAATCGATTCGGTTTACGAATTTTAGAAGTAGGCATTCTAGGTTTCACGACCGCCCCTTTTTTCAATTCTAGGGGGATCCCTGCAAAAGCACGAGAAAGTTATGCCGTGTAATCTAGGTGTTAACATAAACCAGCATTCGTGGAATTGGCCTAGCTGCGAGTATGGGTGTGTTGCTGATCGATAATGGAAGAGTAGGAGCACAATGTAGTCCGACTGGAATAGTTGAACACCCTGCGCATATAAATGTATTTATGTAAATGAATATAATGCCAATGTTTCCGATATATTGAAGTATATAAATCGATCGATGGTGGGGTGGTGGTGAAGACCAGTCATTTTGTGAATAATACCATTGCAATTAGCGTGGGTATGAGTATATGTCGCTGCTTGTATAGTAGATTATTTAAGGTGCGTGACGTATCGCATAATGGGATGTTACTGGACTAAGTATAGTTAACGGTACAATAACTTGACGCGTCATGTCATAGCTATCATGTTTGGGAATACTCTGAAAAATAAATACAGCTATATCATGAACTGTTTAAATTTGTTAATTACTTAAGTAGAAATAAATGCTTTCTGCGATACAATTGAAGTTATGCATTAAAAAACCATACTAGAACTAACACAAGACATGGCATTTGTTTATCGTCAAAGCTCTTGCAGAAAATTGTCCATGCTATCACCTGACTGATTATAAAGTTGACCAGTATTTTAGTGGCATTCACCTTTTCTGTCTTCATTGTTTGCGTTGTCGTCGAGTTCAATATTGATTCAGAACATTCACGATTATTTCTTAATAACACAGTTAATATTGTACTTAAATGCTAAGAGTCCTTAGTATGTGTACAGAAACAAATAAGGAATATTAAGTTTATTTGTTTGCCACTAACTTCCAATCTATTCTTATGAGCATATGTGTACATTTGTTGCTTATTTGCACATAAATATTAAATGCATATCAATAACAACATTTGCAATAAAGAGTTCTGGGACATAAAATGCCCCAAGTTGGCTGATTCGTTTGTTCGACGTGGCAATAGTCACTAACAGCCATTACTTGCGTAAATCCAGTAGAGGCTGCACATATTTCGGTGTATTCAAACAGGTCTTCTTTCTCACCGGTGATGTTTTATTGTGGGCCAATGAATTCATTTGTGTAGATATTGAGACTAATTTGAACGTTAATAGACTTTGTATTAAAATCGATGTATAGATCGAAGTCAGTTGACAATTCACGTGGTAATGGGCATAACATGAACGCTAATGAAACACCAGTCGACGAAGGCGACGATAGCGCTAAATTGCCGTTAGAGATCACAAGGGATCTAACTAGGATAAACTTGACACGTGAAAGATGAGTAAATATATTTACTCTTTGCATCGTTGAACGTTCACTAAGTTTAAGATGCATTGCATATGTATGTTGTGCACTGCTTGTTTATATCTTTATGTCGGATATATGGTTCTACCGAACTGGGATGGAGACCAAGTATCAGTACACAAACGTGCAGAACAGTACAGGTAACAAGTCAGAAAAAGGATGGGTCTGTTAGCCTGATCATTTACAATCAATAAATACAGCATCATCATTAACGAGTTTCGCTACATTCTTCATATTCCGATTTAGAAATAATATTCTCATTCTTACCAACAGTGGTAGTGGCATATACATTAGTAAAAACGTACGGAGAGACTAAAATCCGATTCCTATAACAACCTCCCCAGAAAGCATTGAATCGATTCGGTTTACGAATTTTAGAAGTAGGCATTCTAGGTTTCACGACCGCCCCTTTTTTCAATTCTAGGGGGATCCCTGCAAAAGCACGAGAAAGTTATGCCGTGTAATCTAGGTGTTAACATAAACCAGCATTCGTGGAATTGGCCTAGCTGCGAGTATGGGTGTGTTGCTGATCGATAATGGAAGAGTAGGAGCACAATGTAGTCCGACTGGAATAGTTGAACACCCTGCGCATATAAATGTATTTATGTAAATGAATATAATGCCAATGTTTCCGATATATTGAAGTATATAAATCGATCGATGGTGGGGTGGTGGTGAAGACCAGTCATTTTGTGAATAATACCATTGCAATTAGCGTGGGTATGAGTATATGTCGCTGCTTGTATAGTAGATTATTTAAGGTGCGTGACGTATCGCATAATGGGATGTTACTGGACTAAGTATAGTTAACGGTACAATAACTTGACGCGTCATGTCATAGCTATCATGTTTGGGAACACTCTGAAAAATAAATACAGCTATATCATGAACTGTTTAAATTTGTTAATTACTTAAGTAGAAATAAATGCTTTCTGCGATACAATTGAAGTTATGCATTAAAAAACCATACTAGAACTAACACAAGACATGGCATTTGTTTATCGTCAAAGCTCTTGCAGAAAATTGTCCATGCTATCACCTGACTGATTATAAAGTTGACCAGTATTTTAGTGGCATTCACCTTTTCTGTCTTCATTGTTTGCGTTGTCGTCGAGTTCAATATTGATTCAGAACATTCACGATTATTTCTTAATAACACAGTTAATATTGTACTTAAATGCTAAGAGTCCTTAGTATGTGTACAGAAACAAATAAGGAATATTAAGTTTATTTGTTTGCCACTAACTTCCAATCTATTCTTATGAGCATATGTGTACATTTGTTGCTTATTTGCACATAAATATTAAATGCATATCAATAACAACATTTGCAATAAAGAGTTCTGGGACATAAAATGCCCCAAGTTGGCTGATTCGTTTGTTCGACGTGGCAATAGTCACTAACAGCCATTACTTGCGTAAATCCAGTAGAGGCTGCACATATTTCGGTGTATTCAAACAGGTCTTCTTTCTCACCGGTGATGTTTTATTGTGGGCCAATGAATTCATTTGTGTAGATATTGAGACTAATTTGAACGTTAATAGACTTTGTATTAAAATCGATGTATAGATCGAAGTCAGTTGACAATTCACGTGGTAATGGGCATAACATGAACGCTAATGAAACACCAGTCGACGAAGGCGACGATAGCGCTAAATTGCCGTTAGAGATCACAAGGGATCTAACTAGGATAAACTTGACACGTGAAAGATGAGTAAATATATTTACTCTTGCATCGTTGAACGTTCACTAAGGTTAAGATGCATTGCATATGTATGTTGTGCACTGCTTGTTTATATCTTTATGTCGGATATATGGTGCTACCGAAATGGGACGGAGACCAAGTATCAGTACACAAACGTTCAGAGCAGTACAGGTAACAAGTCTTCATTACAAAACGTGCATATAAGCACAGGGAACAAGTCTTCAATGCGAGCCAAACTCATTAGTAACAAAACTCAAATAAGCTCTGCTGCCAAATGCCTGGGTAAAATATCCCTAACTGTAAGGGGTAAAATGGGCAACCAAATGTGTCAATACGCGGCATTAATGGCGATCGCTCTAAGGAACAGACTCTCTCCTGTGATGCCATCAGGAAGAATGGGACAAATCATTCATACTTTTGAAATGCCAAACAAGCCTGCAACAGCAAACAGGAGTGACTTTGGCCGTTACCGCTCATTACCAGTCATATGCAAGGTCGCTTGTCGCTATGACAATAGGACTGAAGATTTGCATGCTCAGCTCAACACGACCTGCGCAAGCGAGCTAAACGTTCTACTTGTAGGATACTTTCAAGGCACAGGACGAAGTATCGTAGCTTCAGATCATTATTTTCATCAGATTGAATCGTTTATAAGGAAAGAATTTACTCCTCGGCCTTCATTTTTGAAAAATGCCGAAACGTTTCTTGACACTGTCAAGTCTGCTGTTAGTGATGTTGTTATTGGAATCCACATACGAAGAGGTGAATGGGCACCCAGAGGATTAGCAGTACACCTATCGTATTATCTTCTAGCTATTGACTTCTGTGTGGACAAATACGGATCAAATGTTTCCTTTGTTATTGCTTCAAATGGAATGGAATGGGCACAAGAGAACATCAAGCCAACGAAAGACGTGAAAATATTTTTCTCTCCATTTGGGGACTATTCCAACGATTTCGCCTTATTGTATTCATGTAATCATATGATAACAAGCTTTGGAACATATAGTTGGTGGGCTGGGTATCTAACTCGTGGCATTAAGATTATTCCATATGAGCCTGACAGAAACTCGACAGACTGGATTTATTTACCTCCATCTCTAGCCAATAGAACCACGTGGACAAATGTGTCCGGCTACTAACACTTTGTTGGAGCTCAAAGTATCAATCTTCATTTATTAATCTTCTTTAGATGCATTTTTACGGCAAAGTCTGCAAAGTAAACTATTCTTATGACGTTTTAGGGCAGTCGTTAATGTTGAATCCGCCCATATTCTATTAGGATAAGCCCATTTGTCAACAAATCGGTCCAAATATATTTTATGCGCCTAGTTATCGACGTGCAAAAGACCAACACCAGGTTGTATCGCCATAATAATCATTTGGCAGAATGACACAAAGCGCCTTTAATGTACACTGCACACCAGCTTGGTGGTGTATCGCTGTCCATTAGTAAAATATTAATGACGTCGTATCTTTGAACATTTTTAGTAGCGTATGGATAACTGTGATTTGATTTTATTGACAACGAATATCGCTTCATAGGCTATAGACATTTTCCAGCTGAGTTTAGCAGAGGCGAAATAACCATAGCCTGGCATTACAAATCGGAAGTAAGGTGCTATCGTTGTTCAGGCATATATGCATAATAATGCATGTATATTAGCACAAAAGCGATTCGATTAATCGACTTAACGCTAAAACAGTGGGGATGAATTATCGCGCTTTGCCAGCATGGCTAAGAAACCGCAACATTATCAACTCAATCTCTCCTACATCGGATAAGAAGATTAGGAAGCATAAGCAAGAATCTGAACCAATTTTCAGCTGCAATCTCCTCTACGCATTTATATCATCCGGGTCGGATGATTGCAATTCGCGGCTGTATTATACCCATTTGTACCTTATCGCAAAACTGCATCACGCACAAAATACTGCCGCCCGCTTTGCTGAAAACGTAAAGAACGGGGATGACATTAAACAGATCATGCGTATCCTTCATTGGCTTCCAGTGGATCAAAGCATTATTAACAACATTCTTCTGCTCACCTTTACGGCTGTTATAAGAACCGCAACCTTCAGGAACTGCTGAGTACCAGCCTGCTAGGGGTCTTCCATCTATGGCCAAGAATCTGCTGCATGACCCCGAATCTCTAAATAAGTCTCCATAAGGTACCAAAGCGTTTGGTAATGTCTTGTCAAGCTTATACGCAGCTTTATACATTATTCGTCTGTGGCCAAATTCAAAGCAATAGGCAGGGACCTTGGTAAGCTTACATTCGTGTGACATGAGACTAAGTGAATTGTAAACATTACGCAATTCTCGATTAGGAATTAAAACACGACCTAAGTTCAACAAAATATTAAAGCTCCTTGAAGTTAGATGATTTTGTAAAAATGTTTCTAAGAGTCGGTCAAATATGGTTACACGAAAGCAAGAGCAGCACACTATTATCGAGGTTAGGTTTTTCATGTAGTATTCTATTTTCGGGGAAGATCACGGTTTGATGTAAATGTCATGGGACCAGCCTTCGCGTTCGACGCCTCAGTCTGATTGATTAGTCGTCTTTCTGGCCTACCAGACGGACAGTATTTATATCACATCCATCTCCTACGTCAAGTATGTTTTTCTTTAGCCAATCTAAGCTCTCTTGTCATACATATGCAGTCAATAAAAGGTTACAAAGAGAATTGCTAGTTCCTTTCAGTAGCGATATTATGAGCCGCTACTAAATGGTATTGGTCACAAACCATCATCTTACTCGGCGTATAATGTGCTTACCGGCTGTATTAGCCAATAATTGATCGGATATTGGTATGGATAAATAATCATGTATTTAATCACTCAGATAATGGGCATATACTCATGAGCATTCCAAACATGCAGGGCAAAATTTAATTCTCGGGCAGATATCAGTTCGGCAATTTCATTCTATGTGATGATACTGTAAGTTATCGAGGCGTTATTTATGCCATGTATTACAATAACAGTAGAACGATTTTGCCCAAGCAATGCTTGGTGACATGTTTAGTTGGTGCATGCATGATTAACTAGCCACACGAGATTTGAGAGTGACATAGTAGTTATTAGGGCACATTTCAATAATCGCCAATTTACGATTTGGACAAAATTATCATTTAGGTCGACTACTACACGACTGTACCGATCGTAACAGAGCACAAGTTGTTTTGTGGAGCATACAGTTATGTAACACGTTGTGTTGAAGCGCAAATATGAAAAACAGCACTCACATTTTGAGGTAATCGTATCGGAAAGTACATAACAGAGGGTGTCGGTGCTGAATAATCTTTGAAACAAAGTCGTCTTCTAATGCACTCATGTCCCATTATAACGCCAAAGATATAGCATGTCCCATCGGAAATGTCACGTTTTTGCATGTATCGATAACATAACTGCTAACGCCCAATACTGTCTGATTGCTGCACCATACTCTCCATTTGCTTCCTTCCATAACAAAAACTGTGTAAATTTGGATGCGTTCTTATTCTTGCTTAAGATGATTAGCACAAAGCCACACAACCTCACTCAAGCAGCAACATCACTGGCAAGCTATTTATAGTATTAATCTGTTGTTAGGAGGTAGGCTGTGCTAGACGCAAAGATGTCAAATTGATATGGACATTGTGGAGGAGGCATTGATTGGGCTGACGAGTGTTAGTAATGACTTGGGGCTATGCCATATTTGCACAGCGCCGTTTAGTAAGACCTGCTGTTATTTGATAACTGCGCTTATTTTGGCACAGTGTACTTATAAGCACCTTCGCTACATGAGATATAAAGCCGTTATTTTATTATCTCATTTTTTCTGGGAAATTGCCATTTTATATGTAAAGCATATCTAGCTTAAAGCGTCCCATTAGACGTGCGACAGGAGAGTAATACACTTGATCTATTAAGAGGGAAGTGATATATAGATTATGACAACCAATTATTTGAAATGATCTACACAGCAATGAAAGATGTCAGACACTAATCATATTGTTTTGGAAATCGTTAGTCGAATTTGATCTTTATCAGCACTGTTATCAAAGCAGCGTGGTATATTTACCATTTTTTTTATTACCATGATCGGTATAGTGAAAGGGCGGAAGTATCAATACAAATATACCGTTGCACCAGGAACGTGACCATGTATCAAGCAGTCTTTGATATCATAAGATATTTGCAAAATCATTCTAACCTCTTTATGCTCAAATACTTACGCTACCCTACAATGTTTACAGATGGATGGAACTCTAATCAACTTTAGTCAAATAATGGCGAAATATTTACCTGTCTCGTAGATATCGCACAATACCCTGTTCGGTCCAAAATTACGCTGAGGGATCCTCGAGCTATAGATGCTAAAGCCATAGCGATCTGGGTCCGCGCATTCAGACTAAGTCCACAAAATAGCAATTTTGCCTCATCAGCAATATCCGCAGAACAGCGCTACTCTTCAGTAGCTCTATATTGCATCCATTACCCCAGGTACAACGAATATAAACACCCACGATCAAATGGGTACAGAAATGCATCATTCACATCGATTGCGTCAAACAGAACGGCAGACTATGATAGCAGTTGAGATATATTACACGTAATGTAGGAGTTTTCAAAAAGATTTTGGCTGATCTCCAAATCTTTGAACGACTCGTTTCTACCTGTAAGAAGTATTGCAAGCTTTGTTAAACTCTAAAATGTGATCAGGAACAGTATACCTGAATTGAATAACACTGTGACAGTGACGATGTTAACATATAACTAACGGCAGCATCAACACGAGGCCATTTATCCCAAAATTTCAGGACTGATAAACGCCAATCACACTTGGTCATCCGCTCATGACATTTAATAGTTCAAGAAAATAAGACCTGCATATTCAGTAGTAAAATGCGGTTTGCCGGGTGCACTTTAAAACACAATGAATAAAGTATAAATGTAATGCATTACCTGGCTTCAAATGCATTCTACATATCTGACTGGCGCATGAAATATGCGACATTAGGCTTGACATCTTCTCCCCAATATTGATGCAAAATTTGGCGTGACATCTGGCTTCGTAACGTCGACCTGCAATAGGTTGTGATCAATATCAATACTGATATAACACACGCACAATCTTCAATGGGCATAACATGAATGCTAATGAAGAGCTAGTCGAAGTAATGTAATGCTGTAATGGTAAAATACACCGAAAGATTACAGGGGACTTAAATTGGATGGATTGGATATTTGAGAGGAACATAACAAGATGGGTCCAAATATCTACTCTTGCCCCTTGGAAAGATTAAGCAGTAACGACTAACACGACCAATGCGTTTGTTTAACGTTTACTTATACGGTATTCATAATGAAACTAAGATCCCTCCGCTGAACGGGGCGTGCAGAATATAACCACAAAGCACATGACGCTATCCGCATTGTACACATATGCGAAGCCTATCAGGCCCGGCCATGACGATGTTATTGGCAAGAGTATAACCCGTGTGTCGTCGTTGAGTATTACTGTTTCTAAGTCTGTGACCAAATAAATGATTCAAACTTACGTGCATTTGTCATAGATTATGAAGTAAAATATATTAATTGATATAATTCTGTGCCCAGAACTGTTATAAACTATAGATTGTGCCCTTATAAATAAACAAGCTGCAGGCAAACATATTACTAATGCATTCGAGTTACGACAGCACATACCCTCCACTCCCCTTCCGCGCCAATCCCGAAACGGATTCGCGTACCAGCGGCCTCAACGGACATATGTACATACAAACATACATACATACAGACATACAAATATATGAACACACAAACATAGATACATAAATGCGTGCATACATACCTACATATATACACACATACATAACTGCATAAATACATACAAAAAAACATACATACATTCATTCAAACATACATACATACATACATTATTACATACATACATACATACATACATACATACATACATACATACATACATACATACATACATACATACATACATACATACATACATACATACATACATACATACATACATACATACATACATGCATACATACATACATACATACATACATACATACATACATACATACATACATACATACATACATAAACACATATACATACATACATACATACACATGCATACATACAGTCACACATACATACATACATACATACATACATACATACATACATACATACATACATACATACATACATACATACATACATACATACATACATACATACATACATACATACATACATACATACGTTTACATGCATAGGTTGACAAGCGGTACGTGGTGATCAATATCAACACTTATGCTGCAACACATGCGGCAGTGGGCATAACATGAATACTAATGAAACACCAGTCGACGAAGGCGACGATAGCGTTAAATAGCCGTGAGGGATCACAAGGGATCTAACTAGGATATATTTGACACATTAAATATCAAGATGAGTAAATATATTTACTCTTGCATCGTTGAACGTTCACTAAGTTTTAGATGCATTGCATATACATGTTGTGCACTGCTTGTTTATATCTTTATGTCGGATATATGGTTCTACCGAACTGGGACGGAGACCAAGTATCAGTACACCAACGATCGGAGCAGTACAGGTAACAAGTCTTCATTACAAAACGTGCTTATAAGCACAAGGAACAAGTCTTCAATGCGAGGCAAAGTCATAATTAACAAAACTCAAATAGGCCCTGCTGCCAAATGCCTGGGTAAAATATCCCTAGCCGTGAGGGGCAAAATGGGCAACCAAATGTGTCAATACGCGGCTTTAATGGCGATTGCTCTGAGGAACAGACTCTCTCCTGTGATGCAACCGGGAAAAATGGTAGAAATAATGCAAACTTTTCAAATGCCAAACAAGCCTGCATCAGCAAACAGGGGTGAAATTGGCCGTTACCGCTCATTACCAGTCATATGCAAGGTCGCTTGTCGCTATGACAATAGGACTGAAGATTTGCATGCTCAGCTCAACACGACCTGCGCAAGCGAGCTAAACGTTCTACTTGTAGGATACTTTCAAGGCACAGGACGAAGTATCGTAGCTTCAGATCATTATTTTTATCAGATTGAATCGTTTATAAGGAAAGAATTTACTCCTCAGCCTTCGTTTTTGAAAAATGCCAAAACGTTTCTTGACACTGTCAAGTCTGCTGTTAGTGATGTTGTTATTGGAATCCACATACGAAGAGGTGAATGGGCACCCAGAGGATTAGCAGTACACCTATCGTATTATCTTCTAGCTATTGACTTCTGTGTGGACAAATACGGATCAAATGTTTCCTTTGTTATTGCTTCAAACGGAATGGAATGGGCACAAGAGAACATCAAGCCAACGAAAGAAGTGAAAATATTTTTCTCTCCATTTGTGGACTATTCCAACGATTTCGCTTTATTGTATTTATGTAATCATATGATAACAAGCTTTGGAACATATAGTTGGTGGGCTGGGTACCTAACTCGTGGCATTAAGATTATTCCATATGAGCCTGACAGAAACTCGACAGACTGGATTTATTTACCTCCATCTCTAGCCAATAGAACCACGTGGACAAATGTGTCCGGCTACTAACACTTTGTTGGAGCTCAAAGTATCAATCTTCATTTATCAATCTTCTTTAGTTGCGAGCTTGCTACGAATGCTACTATTTATTTTAGAACTGTGGACGTATAAGCTTGTTTTGTCATTTTAAGAGGAGTTCCAGTCCCATGTATAAAATATAAGGGGTATGAATATTTTGAGCGGAAAATTTGACGTAACGGGAAAGGTGCTGGGCATTATTGCTGCATACAACAATATGGATTGAAACAAATTGTCACTTGTCGCCACGGACTATATAGGATCTTACGACCCATCTCATAGCATTTTTATTTTAAAATGTAAGTTGGATCATTTTATTTGTCATCACCCGGCAGCAAATGTAGATCAACGACGCTCGCTAGATAATTAAACTGATTCCGCTCTATATCCATTCCGCAACCACAATTCGGCTGCGATGCTCTTGAAATTTTCTGAAAAGGATAGGTAGGTTAGCCTGATCATTTAGAAATAATATTCTCATTCTTACCAACAGTGTTACGGGCATATACATTAGAAAAACTTAAGAAGCGACTGATATCCGATTCCTATAACAACCTCGCCAGACAGCATTGAATCGAATCGATTTACAAATTTTACAAGTAGGCATTCTTGCTTTTAAGACCGCCCCTTTTGTCAATTTTAGGAGGACCCCTGCATAAGCACGAGAAAGTTATACCGCGTAGTTTCTGTGTTGGCGTAAACCAGCATTCGTGGAGTTGACCTAGCTGCGAGTATGGGGGTGTTGCTGATCGATAATGGAAGAGTTTGAGCGCAATGTAGTCCTACGCTAACAGTTGAACACCGTTCGCATATAACTTTATTAATGTAAATGTATATAACGTCAATGTTGCCGATATTGTGACGTATCTAAATAGATTGGTGGTGGGGCTGTGATGATAGACCAGTCGTTTTATTGCTGCATTTCAGAATAATACCATTACATATAGCATGGGTATGAGTATATGTCGCTGGTTCTTTAGTGGATTACATTAAGGTGCGTGACGTACCGCATAATGGGATGTTACTGGACTAAGTATAGTTAACGGTACAAAAACTTGACGTGTCATATCATATTTTTAATTTTCATGAACACTATGAATAATAAATACAGCTTTATCATGAATTGTTTTAAATTTTTAACGACTTAAGTACATATAAATGCTTGTCGTCGAGTTCATTTTTTATTTTGAACTTTCTCGATCTATTTTCCATGACATAGTTAATATTGTACGTAAATGCTAAAAGTCCTTAGTATGTGTAAAGAAACAAATAAGGAATATTAATTTTATTTGTTTGCCACTAACTTCCAATCTATTCGTTTTAGCATATGCGTACATTTGTTGCTTACTAGTACCTAAATTCAAAATGCATATTAATATCAACATTTGCAGTAAAGAATTCTGGGACATAAAATGGCCCAAGTAGGCATGTTCGGTTGGTTGACGTGACAATAGTCACCAACAGCCATTCCCTGCGTTACTAGAGTAGAGGCTGCACATGTTTCGGTGTATTCAAACAGGTCCTCTTTCTCACCGGTGATGTTTTAATGCGATTAATAGACTTTATAGTATTAACAAGTCAGTTGAAAATCCACGTGGCTTACACAACATAGCAATAAATAATTATACTCATCGACAAAACGTTGATTGCACTAGCAATAAAGGCATCATCATGATGAAGTACGAGTGCATCGATGTCAGAACAACGCCGAAATTATGGCCTGCTTCGTTGTTGTATGAGGTTTTCCCGGCATCTACAGGGATCGTTCGTAAATAACCGGTCTTTTCTAGCATCAAAGCTGTTATGACTGTGCAGATGTGAACGCGAAGACCATTCGATCTAGGTAATAATAAAGGGATCTTATTTAATGATCTGGCGTTTATTCAAAATCCATGAACGCCATAACCTTTGTTCGCACTCACACAAAAGAGGTAATACCTATGAACTGGAGTAAGACACAAGCTCGTCATCGGTTGACACAACAATTGAATTGGCAAAACCAAACGACGCTGCTGATTCAACGTCTCGGTTCTCGGCGTCTGTTGAAAACTTGTCTTATTGGTACAGATGACCACGCGGGCGAGCGAGTCATCTTAGCGTAGCTATAAGCTGTTTGCCAACACGGCCATGTTCGCTCTATGTGTTATCGGTCCCATGAGATTCACTAATTCACGTCGTTATTAAAACTAATACGCAATGAATGCTTTGAGGAGTGTTTCGTACATTTTAATCTGTCATACAGAACAACATTTGCGCCTAGATTTTCAAATAATGTGTGACGCTTAGTGGATTCATTGTGCGAGTATGTAGGTGTGTATGTGGTATGTATGTATGTATGTATGTATGTATGTATGTATGTATGTATGTATGTATGTATGTATGTATGTATGTATGTGTATGTATGTATGTATGTATGTATGTATGTGTATGTATGTATGTATGTATGTATGTATGTATGTATGTATGTATGTATGTATGTATGTATGTATGTGTATGTATGTATGTATGTATGTATGTATGTATGTATGTATGTATGTATGTATGTATGTATGTATGTATGTATGTATGTATGTATGTATGTATGTATGTATGTATGTATGTATGTATGTATGTATGTATGTATGTATGTATGTATGTATGTGTGTATGTATGTATGTATGTATGTATGTATGTATGTATGTATGTATGTATGTATGTATGTATGTATGTATGTATGTATGTATGTATGTATGTATGTATGTATGTTTGTATGTATGTATGTATGTATGTATACATGTGTGTATGTATCTATTTATTTATGCAGGTATGTGTGTATGTATGTATGTATGTATGTATGTATGTATGTATGTATGTATGTATGTATGTATGTATGTATGTATGTATGTATGTATGTATGTATGTATGTATGTATGTATGTATGTATGTATGTATGTATGTTTGTATGTATGTATGCATGTGTGTATGTATGTATTTATTTATGCAGGTATGTGTGTATGTATGTATGTATGTATGTATGTGTATGTATGTATGTATGTATGTATGTATGTATGTATGTATGTATGTATGTATGTATGTATGTATGTATGTATGTATGTATGTATGTATGTATGTATGTATGTATGTATGTATGTATGTATGTATGTATGTATGTATGTATGTATGTATGTATGTATGTATGTATGTATGTATGTATGTATGTTTGTATGTATGTATGTATGTATGTATGTATGTATGTATGTATGTATGTATGTATGTATGTATGTATGTATGTATGTATGTATGTATGTATGTATGTATGTATGTATGTATGTATGTATGTATGTATGTATGTATGTATGAATATATATATGTCTGTAAGTCTGTGAGAATGTATGTTCGTATGTAAGCAGTTATGAATGTAACTCTATGTGTATGAATGTATGTTTGAATGGTTGTCGGTATAAATGTATATGTGTTTGTAAATGTGCATGTATGCATGTATGTACATACGTTTTTATGAATGTATGTATGTATTCATGCATGTGTACATGTCTGAATAGTCGTATGAATGTTAGTATGTATGTTTGTATGCATGATAAATATATATTTATGTATTCATGCGTGCACTTAAATGTATATGTATCTCTATATGTATGTACTTATGTGTGTATGTATGAAGACGACATTTATGGGTTAAAATCATTTTCATGTGGATGAACGATACACTCGCGGCATAAGCTTTCATCTCCAGCATAAGATGTAGCTGTGTGGACGGGATAGGGGCTAAAAGGGAGCGCTGGTGCACCTGCAGCGAGACTCGATGACTAATGCATTATTTATACGCATAGTAAGTGTATTTAATCGGACATGTATACAACACCGACAGAGTCATGTTCTTTGTGATTATATTATACACAAGTGGCACGCTCTGCGCAGTGGAGGGACATGCCTGATTTAATTCACATGTATAAATATATATATATATATATATATATATATATATATATATATATATATATATATATATATATATATATATATATATGTATATATATATACATATATATATATATATATATATATATGTATATAAAAACATACATACATGACTGCGTGCATGATTGCATACATGTAAACATATATGCATGCATACATTCATGCATACACACATATATACATACGTACTAACATATGTAACCACACGCATATATTCATACATGCATACACACATACGTATATACATACATACATACATACATATACAATACATACATACACACGTGCATAGATACAAACATTAATAAAAGCATACATACAAACATACATACATACATACAACAGCATAAGCATACACACATGCATGCATACTTGAGTACATACATACATCAATATATTGATATATACATACATGCATTCATACATACATACCTACATATATACATACATGCGTACACACATATATTCAAGCATGCATACATGCATATATACGTACATACATACATGCAAACATACATTCATACATATTTATTTACATTATGCTTAAATACGTACATACATTCATTCACTCATCCATACATACACATATATGAATACATACATATCTGCATGCATACATAAATACATTCATGAATGCCCACATAAATATATAGACACCAACATATTTTCATATATAAATACATGCATGTATACATACAAACATGCATACATACATGCACACACACAATCATGCAAATATATATACGTGCAAACATAAATAAATACATATGTGCATACATGCACAATAGTAACATGCATGCATACATAAATGCAAACATACTTACGTACAAGCATACATACATACATAACAACATACATTCATGCATGCATGTATACATTGATGCATATATATGTATATGCATGCATGCATGCATACATAAGCTACTGCATACATATATGCATACATTGCAACAAAATAACGTATATACATACATGCATGAATGCATACATATATACGTACATACATATTTAAACACATACATACATACATACATACATACATACATACATACATACATACATACATACATACATACATACATACATACATACATACATACATACATACATACATACATACATACATACATACATACATACATACATACATACATACATACATACATACATACATACATACATACATACATACATACATACATACATACATACATACATACATACATACATACATACATACATACATACATACATACATACATACATACATACATACATACATACATACATACATACATACATACATACATACATACATACATACATACATACATCAAGGCATACATGCATGCATGCATACATACATAGAAGCATACATGCCAAATTGCATGCATGTATACTTACATAGAAGCAAGCATAATTAAATGCATATTTACATTAATAGACACATTTGAATAGATACATACATACTGATATACATACATACATAGATGCTCTTATGCATAACTGCCTGCATTCTTACATACATATATGCATACATGCATACAGATGTGCATATATCTATGTAGGTTTACATACATACATATATACATACATACATGCTTACATGTGTATCTGCAAACCTACATGCACATCTGCATGCATGCTACGAAACACTTGTGAATGGTTGATGAAGATATTGTAACAGGACCCCAATGTTCGCACTATATATATATATATATATATATATATATATATATATATATATATATATATATATATATATAGAGATATAGAGATATATATAGAGAGAGAGAGATATATAGATCTATATATATATATATATAGAGAGAGAGATCTCTAGAGATAGAGATCTATATATATCTAGATCTATATATCTAGATCTATCTATATATATCTATATATATATATATATATATCTATATCTATATATATATATCTCTCTATATCTCTCTATATCTCTATATATATATATATATCTATACACACACACAAGGTCTATAACGTCGGCTGCATTATATAAATATATACACCTCAATGTATATATTAGGTTATATAAGGGTTACCCAAGTGGCGTATAAATTGACGTGCCTATATCCCAGCAGCCATTCCCTGCGTAAATACTGATAGAGGCGCCATGTTTTTCGGAATGTATAACGATCGGACATGGTGCAATTTCATTGTATTCTAGCTGACCGCCGTGTATTCTGATCTTTCAAATAATAACCTCTAAGCTCGTTTGGACGCTATAATTGAATGATTGTAGCCTTCAGGCTCTTGATGAAAATCATAACACCTAAGGAATCAACATCAGGTATATAAAAGCGACTCTCACAGCGTGCTATATCTAATAGCATTCTGAGAAATTGTCTTTCTCGTGAGTCGTATGTAATCACTTGGCAAACAAAGAACCAAATTTAGATATACCCATGCGTGTAGGTCGGAGTGGCGCAATATTTTGACGCTATTTATGTGTACCAACTTATTATTTTTTTTGCTCAAAAGGCAAACATAACGCAAGCTGTGCCCACACAGTTTCCTGTAGTTACCAAATGGACTTAGGACGGTGTTTGTATAACGCCAGTGGAGACATCTGGTGTCATTGTATTAAACCTTAATTGACAGTACGCTCAGAATTGTTGTGAATAATACGGCTATCTGGCGTGGAACGAGTTAATGTCGCTAGGCACAGTTGCAACTACTACCAGATCAACCTTACCCACACCCACTGTGTGCTACTTCTATGCGAACAATCTTGGCTATTTCACTGAAATCTTATCAATTCCAGACCTTTTCACATATGGTAAATATTCATCTTAACGACTTTTTCAAGCATGGTTCTTTTACAGAACCACACCTGTAAAATTGTTTTTAGAGCTAGGATTCGACGACTTAATTAATTTATAACTTAATCCATTGCAGAAATCTACATCGGGCAACGCGGGAAATCTTATCCGTCTTTTGACAACATAATTCATCCTATAACAAAATATCCCTCAAAACTGCATATTTCATCACTTATCATATATATGCAATTTGCAGCTAATCTGGCATCAATCGTTTGGCTGTCCTCTGGAATTCTCTGTGAATGATCCGTTACGCCAAGCTACCAATAAGTTCGACATTAAGTCGAAGTGTTTTTTTCGGGGAATGCAGCATTTCGATTAATATCTCCAACGCCACGGTCCGTTCATTAAGTGCTACAATGGTACATAATATTACCAGTGATTGAATACGAGCCTTTAATCGCTATTTGTTTCCTTCTGTAATTGATGAGTCTGCTGTCCATGCACATATCACCTTGCTTTAGGCCACAGCAGCTAAGCGTGCGACTATGGCTCCCTCATTTTAGAATTATATTGCTTTTCAGAACGTGACAGTTAATTAATCATGGATATGTCTCAAGGGCAGACAACCACGATTTCATCGAATCTTTGCATATCACCTGTCAGCCTAGATACATGCCAACATTCCGAGAAAAATCTGTTTTCATGACGGCGCTATTCCCCTGTCGGATATCATGATGGATTGTAGCTTCATAACCATAATCGAACCATCCGTACCGAACAAGAACCACCAAAAATACTTTGTGACACCTTTTCTAAGGAAGAGAGTTCCTCAACGTAACCGTTGTTTGTTTGAATACAAGTTTATACTTAGGAACTGCAAGTTTTAACACGAATCTAATGTTGCAGCACGGACGATTCCAAGTCAAAAAAGCAAGTAGGTAATATATTTTAACTTATATATTCTCTGATTCATGGATAATGAAATTGCCATTATTGATGTTATTGCTGTAACTATTATACATATCGATTGCGTTTGGCAGCTTAATGTTATGCCTGTCAACGATGTTGGACAACGTCCCTCGTCTTTTGAATCCAATCAGCTGTCGTTAATAATTTCCGTGCGACACGGCGACAATTTAGCGGCACATGACCAAAGTTGTCAAATCCGCTTAAATTTGGTGCAACAAAAACAACAAGGTGATAAACTTATATCAGTTCCAATTAAATGAAAGACAAAGTGCGTATATATAGTAAATAAAAGGCAAATAACTTTCGACTGAAGCTATTTGGTGCCTCACGAATCGGTCGGGTTGGCAGGCTTCTGTGAAGTTCTGAGCAGCTAGATGTACGCGGAGCAGTGGAGGCAGCATCACATATCATTATGAAACTCGCTCTTATAGTAACGTTTCAATTATTTATTTTCGTATTGTTAAATATTAACTACCGAGAAGTTTAGGCAACAGGGCACTTATCAAAGTAAGTGCCTGTCATATAATGGTGTGTTCATTTGCATATGTTCATGCATATATTCACAATTTGCTTCACCGAGCGTCAAACTGACAAGTTATGACAGTATTTAGTCATAGATTTTATAGTATAACATTGTATTCAATGACACACCACGGCTGAACAATAACCCCCGAACCCACTGGCAACAATAGTTCATCGCCAAGTAATCATGCAAATAGTTGTAGCATTTCAGCCTAATAATTTAAGTTTTAAAGAAATGATTCAACCAAACATCCATGTGCTATTTATAATTTAGCTACATTTTTCCTGGAACAATAAATTTTAATTTGCTTTTATTTAGCAAGTCAGAGGTCCAAAGCTATAAAGCTATGAGTTAAAGTTTGCTTGGAGTTATGGACATGATAAAAGCCATGCATGATTTGAGACATCTAGCTTGATACAAGAGGTCAATAGTCAATGAAGCTCTGCTCCTTCTAATATGAGTTTCAGTAATAAGTTATGACAAATTAAACGACATACAGGGCTGAACACTAATCCCACAAATAATGTTTGGCAAGTGGGCAAAATTACCTGTAGCATAACATTTTTGCCGAGGCTAAGGACCATACAGGTCTGATTGCTAGTTAGCACGGAGATACTGACATGAGAAGACCCTTTGTAGGATTTGAGACCATTAGCTTGATTTATAACAAAATGTGACATCAAAACTTTCAATGTCCCATTGGGTTTATAGGCACAGGAGATTATTCAGTAATAATCCAGGGGTCAAAGGATATGCAGGAAGATTTGGTCAATGTGGAGTTGCTAGCTTGAATTATAAGAAAACGTGCCATCAAGAATTATTCCCCATTGAGTAAATCACTCAGGAGCAATATGTCATGCAGAGCAGATATATACTTTGTGAGTGATCATCAAAATAAGAGTGGTTCATATTTAATTTGTGACTGGTATTCCCTATTTGGTTAACATAGCTAATGAGATTATTTTTTTAATAATAAGGTCACAAAGGGCTGATATTTTGTTTGTAAGTGACAATCAATATAACAGTGGCTTGCATTATTAAACAAATGTGACACCAAAAGTTTACAAGCAGACAGATGGACAGGACAAAGCTGTGCTGAGGAGCATAACTATTAATGGTTACTGCCTAATAGTCCCATAAATTTTACCTTATTAAGTGGCATGTAACAGGTCAGGGATGGGAAACCAAACAAAGTGACCATCGAAGTAATGCATAACCAGTCAGTTTCGGAACTGCACTGTACTAAAAAGGCCTCGTGTGTGATTTGGGGTTTCAAATATGCACAGATTTTAAGACTAACTGACAGATGACCATGGCATTTATGGTTTCGATTACAAACATTGAACATTTGGCAACAATTTTAATTCAAATATTGATGTGGAAGATACCGTGACAAAAGAGGCTCTTGACTTCGAAAACTTTTTTTCGGCTAGCTGCTGTTTAACTTGGTTGTCAACTCAAACCAGCACAGTTTGTTTTGGACAGCTTCCATTGAAATCTAAAGGATCACTTTCCTGACTAAATGATGGCGAAAGTGTGACACTGTCCATGGCTGAACTATCATATAACATATAATCAAACTTATAGGTATATAATAAAGAACTCATGTTTTAGCGTATTGGAATGATATATAATATTAAGAGATCATGCTATATTCATGTCCAATAAAAGTACTTTGAAAGATAGGTTAAGGGTAACATTACAGATGCAAGTATATATTTCAAGGATGTCGAATGCAAAATATCAATCCTCAACCGATGAAAAACAATCGCATATGAAAGAGAACAAACCTACCCCCACCTAACCCACCCCCTTTCCCTCCCACCACCACTAGGATTTTTTTATGATACCACTAGCCATCCTAGTGGCCTGCGTCGTAGTCCACCACACAACATTGTAAGTTACAGGGCATGAAGAGGGAAGACGAGTGGAATCGATGATCCTGGATCCTCTTACTTACTCAACAACACAATTGGAGCGTCTGGGGTACTGTGATACCGGAGCGCATGTCCGCTGCCAAGATCAGCAGATACGACAAACGAAAATACCAGGCTGACCGATCGCCTTTGTTTATATTCGCTCGTGTACCGGACATTCCACGCGGTATGGAAAGCCGGAATTGATACAATCCCAAAATATACCTACAGCTTGAGACCGTTCGTGGGAAGAATTGGATTTTATGACATGAGCAAACTGATAACACAAAACAATCTGGTTAATTATACCCTGTTAAAAACAGTCCGTTGATACGATATGATTTCATTTATTACTTGAAATTTAACACATCACAGATCAAGAAAGCCGGTATCCCATTACAGTGAGATTCTCCAAAAGATTTGAATGCTGATTTGCGTCTCGAATTCCCAGCTTATATATTCTTATTTATCTAAATTAAACATTATCAGACGGATATATATTGAGGAAAAAACTCCTAAAATGAGTTGACAAAGACTTCCCCAGATTTCCCAGTAAAATCGCCATTTTTTTATATCCGTCCGTAAAGATATTTGAGCGTGTGCCGCCCGTTATTCGTTTAAGTGCTGATTTATATATTAATTCAAAATGTATACGTTTTTATTTGAAGAGATAATTTAAAACAAAGAATTGTTCACAGTCACACAAATAATGAATCTAAGTTTGAAGCAAATATACATCGAACAATGCCATATTTTGACCAATTATTCAACATGGCCAAAATGGTCAATGGGGCCAAAATGTAAATTCAGGCTAAGGCATTAAACGCCTACAAAAGGGGATAGTTACCTCGGATAATTAGATTTTGACCTTAGGCGGAGTAGTAGCAAAACAATGCACACTTTGGTGGGGAAGCGCAGTTGTGTAAGCCTATGATATGACGGTGACTATGTTGGCCCCAAGATCATCGACCAAAATGTAAGTAGGCATCACCTATTTGCCTGTATACGATGTATCCGACATCAAATTTTAGTAGTAAGCTAGTTGATATGTCTGGCGTATTTCTTCGATTACCTCATGAATAAGTATCAAGAAGTGATTATGTTTACAACAGAGCCTTTCAACGAAGCGTCGTGATTTGAGTATTTTGTAGCAGTGCTTTGATTATTTGTATATTCTACTTTTATAGACACCTAATGTCGACAAATATTCGACCATGTTTTGTTATGGGATCAGGTTGGCTGGAAATATTGCAGTAGGCTGACCTATGAACAAACGATAACACCAGATTCGTGTGATTGTTCTTGGTGCATGTGTAACTTATCACCACATGACAGATCACAGGCAATCACGTGGAGCTGTCTTTAAAATGAATGTCAGATATATCGGCGCAGTGCGGTAGCAAAGATGTGTAAGAGACGGCGCTTGCGATGGAGCGTCTTAAGTTGAGGTTAGATGGTAGCTAACATGATAATTGAGTCGCTGTCCCCCTTCTGATTTATCGTTATCCATTAGTGCTGCAGCCTCCCCGTATTACGAAATGCTGTTTCTATCATATACATGAACAATAGGCGTTGAGCATAATGCAAACAAATCAGGGACCATCTATGTATCATGCATTTAAGCTGCTCCGGTGCGTGAAAGTGTCTCTGTGGTTGCCTAGGGGCATTTGTGGTTATCTCTAGCTGTTGTTGTGTAAGCCGATGTGGCTGAGTGGCCCAATTCTCCTCACAAACAGCCGTGTCTAGTTAGATGGAATTTAATCCACATTTTTACACATATGCAGCCTTAAAGATAAGTTCTACAGCAGTGGATTATTGGCTACAAAGTCATCGTCGTGACACTATTCAGCTGATGACATGCTGTAATGACAAACGGTTAAAAACATCGTATTATAATATCCTGTCAGCTTACATTATAATGAGGTATCTAGTCCCGAGTTGTTGTTAATGTTAAGTACTAACAACTTTTCAGCACTTCCTTTATAGACGGCACAACGGTTCGTGTTTAGCGAGGTAAGATGTTATAGCTAATTACTACCATCAGCTATGTGGCTCTGTTAATCACCCACCTAGGCGCGTCCTTTATTTGTCAGCGCGTTAAACAAAGACGCCACTCCTGCGACTTGAAGCGGAGAACACTGAGTAGCACCGCACTATCAAGTACAACCTATCCATATTGTACAGAATGTTGATGTGGCGTTAGTAAATCTTCTACAAGGCCAAAAATTAACGGTTATGGTCAAGTAATAATTGGTAGCTGCACATGGCAAACCATGTGTATTGGCTTTGCAGACGGCCTATGGCATGCTTTCGATAATAAAGCAATTGTGGATCCAAACAAATCATTTTCTCTACAGCAAAAGTCGAAAATTGATAGTGGCAAATTTCGGTTTTTCAGCATAAAGTGAAAAAACTTACGTCTCGATAAACCTATTTTGTTCCACGAAGTTAGCTTGCATTTAAACTATTGTTCTTCAAGATTAAACCACTTTTTTAAATACGGAGATTTCAACAATGTGACAACAACCGCTGTGCTGGACGAAGCTATGTGTTTATAAGATATCCCGTCCGAATAAATGTGTTCGGCGAACGTGATATGCTCCAGTCTATAATGTAATCACATTATGCTCATCATTATGATACAATGAGCACGCTCCGTGGCATATTAGTCACAGCGATTACAGTTTCCGCTGACAAAAGTCTTTGAAAAAGAGAATAATGGCTAGGTTGGACTTTCGGAGTATAATGCTTGGCGCTAATAAAGTGCAAATATATAACGTCGTAAACTGCAATAAGTAGTGCTTAATAGTAGGTCTTTATAACATCTTCGTTTTCATTTATTGCAAGGGTGCCTTGTGTCTTTACAACATCTCATAGCGTATTGATGGACAGCTGTAAATCACCACAGGTGAAATCATACTTCTTTGCCACAGGCCGCGCATGAAAGTCAGCGATGCCTACCACTTGTTAGGCAACTGCAATGACACCGTAATGGCCTATGTGTCTGTACAAGAATGCAGATATATATATATATATATATATATATATATATATATATATATATATATATATATTATTATATATATATATATATATATATATATATATATATATATATATATATATATATATATATATATATATATATATATATATATATCATTTATTCGCAAGCAATAAAAAATACATGAGACCAATCAGTTTGTACATAGGAACACACGGAGCTCTCTGCCTCTTGCAGTGTGTCTGCCTACCCAATTCTTGCAAAGCGCATCTCATATATATATATATATATATATGTATATATATATATATCATATATATATATATAAATATGTATATATATATATATATGAGCTAAATATATATATATATTTATTACAAGTGATATATTTATATATAAATAAATATATATAAGTATATATATATATATATCTATATATATATTTCTGTATATATAAATTAATATATATATATATATAAGTATATTATATATATATATATATATATATATATATATATATTTATATATATATATACATTTATATAGAATTAAGTGTCCTTAAAGCCGCTTATTATGTATTATACTAGCGATTCATTGTAATTGTTCGTGAGAAAAAATCGCAATTTAGGTAGTGGTTGCAATATCGAGGCGATACATTTATCAATTCATGTACAATGGTCACTCAGTTCAGATTAATATCAAACACTGGGTATTTCTTCCATCTTGCATTTCATTAATTGCCAAACACTGCATCGCATATTTACCTTACCGCATTTTTACCATAGCTTTCATCTGCACCCAATTACTGCCAAAGCTAACCCCCTCCTCCACCCGATTTTCGCAAAAGGTGTCGTTGCATAATCCGTTAACGCAATTGATGGCACCATCACACATCCATCAATTTCAAATTAGCATGTGGAACATTGTATGCAGAAATTATCATATCTAAATGTATTGTTACGGCTAGGTCTGTCAAATAAACTGTTCTAATGCAAATCTGCCCCTTTTGGTCATACTTGCGGGGTTTTTAGGCAGTCATTAATTTTGAATCCGCCCAAATTCTATTAGGCTAAGCCCGTTTGTCAATAAATCGGTCCAAATATCCAAGTGGAATTTATTTCATGCTCCGCGTGATCGACGTCATGAAGACCAACACCAGGAATTTATCGGCAAAATAAACATTCTGCATAATGACCCAAAGCGCCTCACTGTACTCTGCACACCAGTTTGGTGGTGTCTCTATGTCCAGCAACAAAATATTAATGACGTCGTATCTTTGAACATATTTGTTTTCGTTTGGATAACTGTGAAACAGTGTAGTTTGCTAAAGCAATCAGTTAATTGGTCTGATTTTATTAAAACCGAATATCGCTTGATAGGCTTTAAACATGGGACCCTGTACTCAGTTGAGTATAGTAGAGGCACAATAACTATATCCTGAAAAATTTCTGATAGATCATCTCTAAAGCAATTTATCACAGACATCTGCCTTTGAACACAGCAAAGGTTCTACAGCAACGCACCCTATTCGGCATCAAAAAGGAGTGAAAAACGGAATAAGGTGCTTTCAATGTGCGGGCAAATATGTATGTTAGCGCAAAAGCAATTCGATTGATCGACTCAACAATACAACATAAGAGAGAAAATCCATCGTCGATGGATTATCACGCTTAAAAGCAGATAAAGGAACCGCAGCATTATCAACTCAATTTCTCTTTGATCAGGTTAGAACATTAGGCATCACATTAACGAATCCTGAACAAATCCACAACTGTAATTATTGTCCTCGTATTTATGTCATCTCGGCCTGATCACTGCAGGTCGCCGTTGTACTGAGCCCACTCGCTCTTTATCGTATAACGGCAACACGTACAGTATTCTGCTGCAAGGAAAGCTCGGGGGATAACATCCGACGTGCCCTTCATTGGCGCACTATCTACAAAATGTTTCTACTCATCTTTAAGACTAGTATTAGTACCGCGCCAAGCTACCTACATGAAATTGCCACTGTATACCAGCTTTCATGAGGTCTTCGAGCTATGGACAAGTATCTGCAAAAATCTCCAAATATGTATTCATACGTGTCAGAGCGTTTGGTATTGCCGCACCAAGTTTGTAGAACGCCCTTCATATCGCCGTGCGTCGGTCGAATACGCTTGTTGCACTTAAATCCAATCTCAAGACATTTCTTTTTAGTCACTGCTACAACAATTTACTGCCTGCTTAAGCTCCTTTGAGCGGGATTATTTACTAGAAACAGGCGATATAAAAATGCTTTCTATGCATGTATGTATTTGATTATATTTTGCTAATTGCGAGATTACAAATAACGGGAGACCTGGTAATACTATATCAGCCTGGGTCAGTGAGCAGGTGGGTAGTTGGGAAGGGTTAGATAGAGTCTGATGTCTACTCCCTTTTCGAATGTTGACATTTAGGGAGCCTATTAAAAGGTTTTGCTATCATCGGTTTTGTTTTGCCGATCGGTTTGAAAGCTGGCATGTGTACCAGTATACTAAACTGCATTATTGATGTCAGTTGCGAGTAAGCACGCCATTTTAGCTCATTATTAGTGTTACTACTTCACGTGACACCTGCGAGCTGTGTTGTGTGCACTGCAACAATTAGTTGTTCATGATCAAGTCTTGTACTGTATGAATAGAGCCGGTATGATTAATTATGATCGAAACATAAAATACAATTAGTTTGTTTTGTTTTGTAGTGAGTATGCCAATACAAACTGATTGGCAAACACATATGTCCAGGATCCCTTCAGCAATCTGATTTGTTCACCATGGCATAAAGCAACAGCCCCAGGAGCTGGATCAGTTATTGGATTACATACAAGGGTCATCCAAAGTCCGAATAGAGATAATAAGGGGTGCTTGAAGTATACGCAGCTGATAAAGGTGTACCGTCCGTGGACTAACGATTATATTAGATTTTATGTGTCTGGCCAAATTAAAATCAGCAGACAGGGACCTATGCAAGCTTACCTTTTTGTGCAATAAGATCTTAAGTGAATAGTACAAATTATGCAATTCACCATAAGGTATTGAAAATAGTCAAAACACAAACTTAATTCCACAAAATAGAAAGAGCTCCTAAAAGTTAATTGACTTTGTAACAAAGATTGAAGCTTATGTCAAATATGGTTTCGCTTGCGCAAGAGCAGCACACCATTGTCGAACTTGGTATTTTGTATTCGGGACAGATCGACATCTAATGTCATGAGACCAGCCTACGCGTTAGCCCTTCAATCGAATCAGATAGTCATCTTGCTGGCCTACAAGACGGACCGTTTTAATATCCTCTCCTACTTCTAGGGTGTTTTCCTTTACCCAATCAAAGCGCTCTCACCATGGGTATGCAGTCAGTGAAAGGGTACAAATGCAATAGCGAGATAGCGAATCACTAATAAATGGTATTGGTCAAAATCCATCATGTTACTCGGTTTATGTGCTAACCGGCTGCAATAGAAATAATTGAATGCACTTTAATCCTTCATAGAATTATCGCAAAGATGACGAATTGATGTTAACAATTTGGGCAAGGATTGATCGGGCTGACGAGTGGCAGTGATGACTTTGGGCGATAGTTGCATAGCGTTATTTAGAGACTTCTGATGTTGTCTAATTACTGCGCTTATTTTGTACCGTGGACGTATAAGCACCTTCGCCACATAAGATATAGAGCCCTTATCAAATTATCACACCTTTTCAGGGAAATTGCAAATTCATAAACAAAGCATATCTTGCTAAAAGAGTTTCGAAATTCCATTAGACTAGCGGCTGGAGAGTAACACATTCTATGAAGCGGGGTTTGATATATTTATTATTACACAAGGCGCGTTCCTGTTGCATCCTACTAAGTTCAGACCAATGTCAACCACGCCAGTTATGATAAACAATCATTAACTACGATATGTAATATGTTGCCATTCTTATATTCGAGGTGTAGTGTATAAGGGATTTGAAATTAACAACAATGAAAGACATTAGAAACCTTTCATGATGTTTTGATTATCGCTAGTCGTATTCGATCCTTTTCACCACCATTATCAAAGAAGCAAGGAATATTTACAATTTTATTTCATAATTAACATGATCGGTACAATGAAAAAGCCGAGGTAATGATCTTTATAACCGCATGGTGCTCCAATATTTTATTTTTCCAAAGTCTCTTACTACTTTAATGAACAAATTTAAATATGATCCACACATGAAAGGTTATTTGCTGATAATTCTGCATATATGATTCTTTCATTAGGCCCACTGGTTATATACTGGTTAAGTGTATTGTTGAATTGAATACCAGAATCGAATGGGCAGGAACTAATTAATATAGAACGCAAGTTATTTGGAAGGAATGTCGCCTCAGATGTATTGCCACAATATGGTCCAAACCAATTTACGAGGACAATACTTCAGCCTGTATTCCCAGATTCATCCGGTGCAGCACATGTAAAGCAATATATTGTCTCTCACAGTAGTTTTATTTAATTTTGTACGGACATCATGTTCCTATCATGTATATATGCAT
>CM067353.1:5950480-6017980 GCA_034190875.2 Urechis unicinctus | reverse complement strand
AACTTCACCACCGTGCCCTAGACAATGCATGTCAGCCCGTTCTAAATGGGAATGTTTATAAACGACAAGAAATAATAATTAAGAATGTTATATTTGACCACGTTCCTAATGGTTCGTGCTTACTCATAACACTTGTCTCTTCGCTGAGGAATAAAAAAAGACGGCGATGAAACAGCGAAGTTCATCGCGAGGTGCAAAATTCCATTGCCTATGACATACGAGGAGAGCCCCAAAAAGTATCTGGTGTCGCAAAGGAGGTTGAACACTTATACCCGACGTCGTCAGAGCTTCCATGAGCCCACATTAAATTCAACATCCGAGGTCATCACCAGAGTATTGCTTATAAAGGTCATCTGAAGTCATACCAGGAGCATGTATTGAAACCTGATGTCGCAAGAGGAGCGATTTTCGGGGTCGAGGACATACTCAATGTTAACTCATGTGCAGTGGTGCAAGTTAGACTTATAGCAGCTTGATGTTAGCCAGAACAAAATTACATTATACACTTTGCATCATGTGGTCATATTCTCCCCCGTTCAAGGCTTATTTGTTATACATAACGCATGAATATGTAATATACATAATCGACATAAATAAAGCTCACAGCTCTACAACATGCAGTGAACACCTGTGAACAAAAGTTCTCCACTGAGTGGCCATCAATCAATTAAGCTACGAGTTGAAGCAGCGAACCTATTTCTCTATCCAGAGATAGATAATTCCTTACAGCTGGCACAATGACGATAAAAGCCGATGCTGAAGAAGGTCACTAAACAATTGAAAACGTCATCATAATTATGGTAGAATGTTCCATACCCTAGGGACAGGTAATATTACATTCCATCTCAAGGACGTAGTCTACGATAAATGATGGATCTGTATTCCTGACAGGCAGCTTCACCGGACGCAGACGTCAACTGACCCTACCATATCACCCATCACACAAGACACACAAATGCAACTCGAATCGCCCATCGCATAACTAGCCCACGGATGGACGTGTACGTCAACCATTTGGCCACGGCAGACTCACTTTATCAACTGTACGTCTATAGTTGATCTAATTTACAAACAGTTGAGACAAAATTAATGACATACGTAGTTATTAGCGTTTGCCAAATAGTGACAGTGTTTTCGCGATTGTAAACTGACTGGTACGACATAATAAGCAACAATATTTGACTTGTATTGCTGGTGAATCCTCGTTGTCGGATGCAATAACATCATGTTGGGAATTTGTCATACGGTGATCAGACTACTTAGAGTGCTGTGCTAAAAATCCCAGTTAGCTGAACGCCTACAATTTTTACCTAATTTACCAGCAATGGTATTCAATTTGCCCCGCGCAAGCACGTGGATCTGATCATTTTTTTACCCTGAGGGTCAGTCGCAGACCGATAGATTTGTCAGCGATTCTAAGTAGCCCATAAGCGGCTCCAGTAGCACCAAACACAGTGGCAATAGGAATGGCAACTTCTGTAGACATTACACCTACGCCACCTGCGCTAAGAAACATACCAACAGTAACTTAACCCGTCTATGCTACAGCCACATCACGCCTATATTCCTTGCACAATATATTTCAATCTCTTTTGCGAGGTATTGCTTCTTGAGGCGAATGTCATTTAACGTTTGGTTGCAATTTCATACCGAGTTTAAAAGGTAAATTAGGAGTAATACTACAGAACAAGTTCCGCCTTGTACAAAAGTTAATAACGGTGCCTTGTTCAAGCTGTAAAGTTTGGTCTTAATATTTAACAGCCCACCAGTCAGTAGGCTTACTCATCCCCATCACAAGGTTTGCTCCAGATAAAACACGAAAAACAGTTATAGCAACAGTATAAACGTCCATACATGAAAACAACCCCACACGAATGACCTTACAACTTGAGTCGCGTGAGGTTTGACCCCTGACCCTTGGCCCCATCACAAAACAACCACTCATATCCTGTACGATGGGGGGGCGCTTGGTTCTGACCAAAATAGCAATGAGGGGTTTCATATATGATATTGCGTAATGCATTTCAAGTCAACATCGAGAGTTAGTGTGAAACGTTATGACTTATGTCACCATCTGAACGTTATGATAATGTGATTGACAACATGAGGCAAATTTCTGTGTACTGCGGGTTTTTGTTGTCAACTTGTAAATTTGTATTTTTTGGGTATATTCATGTTCTGTGTCATTTTGGTAGTGCATGTGTACAGTGTGGTGGATTAGTTTGTTTAGAGTGAAGAGTTGAATGTAATAAAAGACCGGTGAAGTGAGCGGTTTACGACACCATGTGGTTTTGAGCTGCAAGTTTGACAGTTGTCAGAGAATGACAGAAAAACCTCAGAAATACCTGTTTATTGTCAAATGCAAATGTTCCCAGCGTGGTAAGGATATTTTAGAAGTGTCCGCTACTGAGAAATTTATTTCATTAACATCTGTGGTAGATTTACATTTGAGATTAATGTTCTAGTTCAGATACCTTCTCTGCGGTTCTAAATCAGTGTGCTGTTATCGTAAGGTCTGGCATTTATTTTTTGTACACCTCAGTTTATATCAAAGTACATGAGGACAGGGTTTGCCAGGAACCAATTCATTCGGTAAATTTATTTGACTGTGACTTCATTATGTACTGTCTGGTAGTTTCACTCACTATGGCTTGGACCCATGACAGATATGGGACAGTTAAGTGACACATATCTTTGTATTTTGTTTTCAGTTTAACCACATGGTATGCGTGTTTAGCACAAGGGAAATCAATAAAGAAACAGAAACAACAACAACTGCCCAACGCTAATAGCAAAGTAGTGGTTATCTGATAATCTTCCATGATTATCCCCTAACTGAAAATTCAACTCATTCAAAGTTCTGCTTGTAACACGTTTAGAGGAACCAGTTGTTACTATATCACCGAAAGAGACACCCTCGAAGCCCACAATTTAAATAATCATAGCCCCATCTAGCATTTTGTGCATGGTACTGACTTGATCAAGATGGACATATAGTGTATTGAAGCTGCTAAAATAGACGGGCCGTTCATCCAGACATCACCTTAACAAATCCACTATCTCCCCCAGTCATCAAGACCCAATATTGCCACCACTTCATCATAAAAAAGCGCAGTCTCATCTAGAATTGAGAGTATATTAACCCCATTTACAGCATCAACTACCAACCAAAGACCTAGTGATGTAATCTACTGCTGAAGAAGGCCGGGTTTTAGTTGGATAACTGTTCCTTGTTCAACAGCATATGTCCCCCATGCAACAATACCAATTTTACACGGTTGTACCAGCCCACCGTATATGTCAACTACCTAAGACCTAGTAGTATAGTTAATAGAGCTGCTAAAGCACCCCCATAACTATACTACTTTTGGCCCCGAGACCCCCAATCCATACGGTAACCCAGTTATACTGCGGTATGGAGTCCAGTTAGGAACTGCCGTCGCGGTATCTTGGCTACCGGGAATCAACCAATGGGGAAACACGAATAATCTGTTTCTAACATCAACTCTTCCACACAACCCTCAAGTTCAGTAATACGCTCTTCTGTATTCATTTCTATACATTATACCCTCGTTTATTCAATAGGCTGATTCATGTGTGCACGTTATGAATTGCGGCTGTGATTCATATGTGCACGTTATGATTCATAGCGTTCATATATACACTTAATGATTAGAGTAAACACCTGTTTGGGGTGTACGCAGCATATTTTAAGCTAATTAGTCACTGCAAATGCAATTACCAGAAATCTAAAAAAATCATTAAAAAAACCCATTTTAATGGTGTATTGGGAGAGCCAGTCTATCTTAGTGTAATCCTCAATTAACGCTCTAAATAGTGAACAGAGAGTGTTTTTGTTGTTGCTGTGAACACCCGTATTTGTTCTACACTCAAACTCTAATTATTATATAGCACCAAGTTATCTTGCTAAGATTGTATCTTAGTATGATACTGCAGGGCTCGAGTTGTCAATGTAATTGTGTATCGTAAAGAGGTTACCCGGGGCCTCTATACCATATACATCTACTCCTACTTCCAGTACTTCATATCCTGGAGGGGATAGGAATGAGTCACGTGGGCAAGGGCCGGCCAGAAAACATACAGCCCAATCTTGGTGGAGGTGGGGTCGCAGGGGAAATCTTGGGGTCTCTTTGGTCCTGCAGAAACTGGAGAGCAGTTGTCATACTAGGAGGCTTTTGCACTTTTTTTTCAAACAATGTCTATGAATTGAGGGCGGGACATTCACAGCCCCCTCTCGTCTTTTTCATTGATCAAAACAGCCTGACGCGCCTTTACAGATCTAGCCTTAATTTCACCCTTTATTTGGCTAAATTTTGTGAGCTCATCTAAAACGAGCTTAAACTCATGATCTGAGATATAACGATCTTCAAGTGCCGCAAGTGATACAATGTCGGCAATGGTATTAAATTTGCTCTGTGCTAGAATGAGGATCTGATCATGTTTTTACACCTTAACGGCCAGCCGCCAACTGATGAATTTTCCAGCAGTTGCAAGTAGTCCACAAGCGGCCCCCGTAGCACCCAAGACTGTAGCAATAGGGGCTGCAACCACCATAGACCTCAGACCTGCACCATTTGCGCCAAGACACGTACCAACAGTGCCTACAGCGTCCACTGAGTTTATTGCACACCTATATTTTGGATACAAAGCACTATAATTTTCAATTTCTTTCTCAAGGTGTTGCTTCTTGAGACTGATCTCATTCAGCTGATAGGAGTGGCCCGGATTCTCATCGGTTGGTTGTTGTTTCATACTACCGTTATAAGCACATAAGTCTATAAGTCAAGTTCAATTAGGAGCGATACTACAGACCAAGTCGCCCCTCTGTTTTAAGTGGTTGTATAAAAGGTAATAACGTTGCCTTGTTCTAGCTGTAAAGGCTGGTCTTATGATATTACAACAGTCCGTTTGTCAGCAGGCAGAAACAACTGTTATAACAGCAGTATCAGCACCAGCACCCGAAGACCCCATACGAATCATTGGATAACATGATATATCCACAGCTTGAGTGTTGTGAGTCTCGACCCCTAGCCCCATGTCCAAATGACCACTCATATCCTCTGTGAAGGGGGCCACTTGCTTCTGTCATCAACATACTTTATATTAGCAGCATCCTTTGCCGATATTAGGTCTCCCAACTGAACGATTTTATTATCTCCCATTTCAAGGTTTCCGGTCATAGTACAGCCACCTTTATCCTTTTATTGTGAGTCTACATAGGTCTTTGTTGCATATTCGGAGAGGTCGGCGCCGGCCTGATCCAATTTCAGTTGAGTTCCATAAATACTCGCTTTTATTGACATCTTGTAAATTGAAGAACAACACCAATAGGAAAGTCGTGATTGTTCAATATACGTGCCTTACTGTCTCTTATCTGAACCTTTAACTCATTCACAGTTCCGACAGTAACACGTTTTGACACAGGATAAGAGATGTATGTGGTTATGATATGATCGAAAGAGACGCCCCAATAGCCCACAACTTCAAGAAGCTTAGTGGGCGCACCATCAAGTATGTGCTCTTGTTAACGCCTTTGCATTCTCCGTAGCAACTTTTTATTCTCTAAATTACGAAGCAGCCAAGTGGGCACGGAGCGTAAACTCAATGATATGGCAATTGAGCAGCTTCAATCTGCTCAGCCAGCATGGGCCAAGAAGCGATCTGAGCGTTTAGAATTTATCAATGAGCAACTTCGCCGCCAGAGACATGCCAAGCACACTTTTCGGGATATGAACGAGGCTATGCGTGAGTACTACATCTTGACGGGTAAATCTGTTGACAAGACTTCTAAGAGCCCTCAGATGGACAAAAAGGGCGTGAGGTGGCGTTCATTATACTGGGTATGGCTGCAACTGGGCTGGTTGCATGCAGGCTTGCTAAGTAGGTCATTTGGAGACTCGGGTGTTTATTTTGTATGGATCGTCACATGCAAAAGATCTACTATATTCCTAAGGGCTAGTGAAAAGGCATAACAGCTATCAAGAAGCTTACAACAGAAGCGTGGGTTTCTAAGAAAGTTGCCAGGGGGTGGCTAACAAAGCAAGTTATATTGACTTTTGTGCAATGCACAGGTTTAAGATTAAGCGGGGGATTGTAAATCGGCTTTGTGAAGAGTGTTTGAAGGGCATAAAAAATAATCTAAAATTATGTATTGACTGTGGATATGAAAGGGTTAACCATAAGGGCCTTTGTGAGAAGAGGAGGCTTGGGGGCAGTTAACCGGGTCACAGGAAGGCCATTGTGGCGACTCACGTTGAGCCTGGTATGACTGAGGAAGGCGTGCTAGATAAACCTTCTCGAGCTAGGAAGACCAAGCCCCCATGTCTGCTGGCTGCCCCGGACACAGATGGTGGGGCCGCTCCCACACCCAAACCCCCTCAGGCTAAAAAGATCACTCCTTTGCCCTCTCCCTAGGCCACTCCCAGTCTCAATATAGCCGGCATGGTGGATGACCTCCTGATCGCGGAGGGAGGGGTGTCAAGCAGTGATGTGGGGTCGGGTGTGGAAGAAGTGTCCAGCAGTGATGAGGGAAGTTCACAATCAGGAATCAGTGGCTGGTCAAAGGTGGAAGGTGTGGATACACCCACGGTTTAATATGATTCACCCTGTCTGCTGGCGGTCTACCCTGGGTGGTAGGCCTGGGTGTGGCTATGCCCGTAGGCCAGGGTGTATACACCTCCCGAAGCTATCCATCGCTTTGTATCAAAGGTGGATAGAGACACCTTATTAACATGCTGCCCATATATCTTGTGGCTTTCACTTTGAAGAATGTTCATCCTATGGCAGAACCCCGTCTGGTTAAACAGCGATTCAATGTATTGTGCGTGGCGCAGGTGTTTCTTAACCACTACCTTTTTACACCATTTGCTTTCTTGATTTCCTTCCGGGTCGACATCAGGAGGGAGTACATCTTTGGGCGCAGGCCATACATAAATCCTTGATGGGTTACCGTATGGATTGGGGTTCTGGGGGCCCAAAGTAGTTTAGTTATGGTGGTGCTTTAGCAGCCCTATTACGTATACTACTGACCTACACATAGATCACCTGCAATATTGTCAATATTTTTTTGCAGGGGCACAGCCTCGCCGCTTTGAACATTAGACAGAGTATGGTATATAATACGCATAGTACTATGCATACACAATCTGTTAGATTATATAGGAATTATACATACAAATCCACCCCTATACCCTCCCCATGTAGCAGTAGCGTAGCTGACGCATCTCCTCCTCCATTTGCTGACGAGTTTGCAAGCGGAGGACAATACGGGGTGTTCAAGGTGAATTTCTCCAACCTGTTTTAACGCTACGTGGTGCCAAAAATAAGCCACGATAAACTTATAGTTGGCTGGAACTATCCACATGCAATACTGGCAGAACCAAGTTAATGTTGTAGTATGTTGCGCCACCTCCAGCTTTGGTGTTTTCGAGTTGCGACATCTTAACTTTGGAGTCAAACCAATAAGGGATCATAATTGGTTTCACGTGTACTACAACATTCGGAGACTTCTGAACGAAATGGGGGTAGCACTACCGGATGACGCTACATGGTCAGCCACTGCTAATACCGGTGCTGTGGAAGATACCAACTGGAAAATTTACTTCACTGACCCTGAAACAGACGGCCAATCATTTATTTCGGGAATCCCAACAAGTACGAGGCATCAAACAGGTTTGTTTTTCAAGGTGGCTCCGAACAGGTTGATCACATAAAGCAAGATGTTGGGGGTGCGAGTACTGTCTGGTGTAATTACAGGCTTGTACAATATGAGGGGTTTGCAACTCTTGGTATCTCACAGATTAACAACAGTATTCGAATTTATGTTTGGGCTATTGTTCGTGCTCAGGCGCATACCCACTAAGGAATACTGGGTACAGGCACATCCTCTGACACCTGAAATCATTTTAGACTAATATTGAGAATGCTCTCAACTCGCCAGTTGTCATTCCATCATCTCTCAGCAGGTATCAAAATCTGCTCCAGAATGCTTTCGTTGATTATGTGTTTGTTATGGTCATTTACATGGCTCCGTCACACTAATGCTTTGTCTTTGGAAAAGTAGCTGGATACAACAAATTGGACGCAATCGTGATCAGCATCAGATCAGCATCAACACTGATATCAACGTTGGGCGGCATCTTTGCAGCTGACTTGGGCAGCCATGATATGATAGAGCTAATGAACCTTGGACAGGCAGCTGCCAAGATGCGTGCAATCTAAAGCTGCAGTTGAACCCTAAAACAACAACTAATGAAGTTGTCTTCCATATTTTTGGGGACACAGTTGATGTTCCCCTCCACTTTGAGTATACCCTGCATCAACAGAGTGGAGACTTAGCCCCGCAGGTTATAAAACACCACAGGGATGGGTGTTGTCTTGGGACTGCCCAATGTACAAGCCTGTAAATATGGCAGTGATCGCGGACATAGTCACAGCCGAGTTTTTTCTTACACACGTGACAGTGGGTAGCAGCCTTAGGTGACCTCCTATCATCCACATAGGGACAGGCTTGGACAGAACTGCTTTGATCTTTTGCTCCTCCTGCTGCATAGCCTGTAAGAACTTCTCCACAGCATCGCTTCCTCTGTAAACCATAGGGGGTTCGGTCTTACCTTCACACTGAACAACCACATAGCCGTAGCCACATCCTTGGTGTTTCTGAGTTCTCTGTGTGTTCAGGTCTTTGATTTGCGTGTAATGAAACTCGCCGTCCTTCTCAATCAGCATGAGGTTTCTACGAGTACCAGAGCTCTACCAGCTCACCAGTCCAAACTTTATGCATCTTCTGACGCATGCCCTTAAAGAACATCATAAGGTCCGAGCTAAGGGGGTGAGACTCAGAAACGTTCATCACCCATCCACGCAAATAGTTTTTAACTGACCACTTAGTCTTCTTGAAGGCAAGACGCACTGTGGGGACTGGGGACTGGGTTGCGAGGACTGGTCTGTGTGGGGCAGGGACAGGTCTGTGTGGGGCAGGGACTGGTCTATGTGGGGCAGCGGTGGAGACAGGGGTGTGAGCCATCCCAGCCCTGAATCTAGCCAACATCTCCTCTTATGTACGGTCATATTTATTTCCCACTTGGAGTGTTTTGAGTGCAACTTTATAGCGTGGATAACGAGACTTAAAACCGTGAATTGAAACATAATCGTTTTGGGCTTCACGTGCTCGCTGATTATGAGTCATGTTTACTATACAGTTCCATTAGTCTAAAACGGAAATTTGTTGATACACAAAAGACAACAACTATACAGCTAGTGGACTTTGACCTTGCTGACAGCGCTACAGGATTTCTATTTTCATTCAGTGGGGAATCCCCGTTCAGTGGATCTGGCTGCAGTCTGTTGTGAAGCAACCTTTTTCTTTTGACGAAGACGATTGTGGTTGACTTTATTGAACCCAAAATCTATACACAATCCTAGCTTATTATTTTTCATAGCCTTCTGACAACCCGACAAAAAAAAAGACACCATGTTTTATCTTATATCGGTGTAAGTTACAAAACTCTTGCGTACAGGGCATGTTACATGGGTCTTTCTTTCAGAGTAATATCCACTGGCATTTATTGTCAAATAATACCATTGTTATATCTATAGATCTCTAATGTCTAATTGGTAATACCATCTGGTGGCAACTAGGTATCAGACGACAGATTTAGTCACAGAGCTTCCAATCTGGTAAACATTGAGTGACCACACAGGGTCAGTTGCCGGCCGACGCGGGTCTTGATCTGCCTCACCAGGCTGGTAGAGGCAGCAAATGCTAACACCAGAGGGACGCTATTACCCATTGACCCCCAGCAGGCGCCCTGGTACGACTGCAGAGGACTTTTGTGCAATTCGTTTTGCCTTTATAGCATCTTAAGGTTTTTTTCCAGTCAAGATGGTCACCTCATTATTTATCGCAGAGACTACAGCCTGCAGCCGAGAAACCGAACTTGGTAGATCGCTTTCCAGTATCCTTTAACTCTATGGCATACTGGTGACCAAAGAATCACTCAGCCAGTGTTTGGTTAAAGCGTACCACTATACCCTGGTCTCGATGGATATTCACACAGCAACGCCTGACTGATACTCCACGTTTTACTAATAGCTGATTCACATCTTCCATAAACTCCCGTCCGGGGACGACCTGAAGTAGTTTTGGCCACTGTAGCGGTCCTCGCTTGTATATCCTCTCTAATGCACCTGCGACCACTTTTGTAGTCAATGGCTCAGCCGCTTTGTAGCACGAGGCCACATCAACCACTGTTAGGGTAAACTTGTAAGTCTGGCGCTTCACAACGTCATTAGGAAGAAATAAGAGATCGGCTTGGTGAACCTCATTAGGGTCAGGGACATCAAACTTTGGTCTGGGAATGTGTTTTTGCCCTGGCAGGTAGAATTGCTATATAGCTTGCTTTGTTAGCCACCCCCTGGCAACTTCCTCAGAAACCCTCGCTTCTGTTGCAAGCTTCTTGATAGCTGTTATGCCTTTCCAGTAGCCCTTACGACTATAGTATATCTTCTGCATGCGACGATGCATTAACAGTAAACGCCCAACTCTCCAAATGACCTACTTAGCAAGCCTGTATGCAACCAAACAAGTCGCAGCCATACCCAGTATAATGAACGCCACCTCAAGCTCTTTTTGACCATCTGAGGGCTCGTAGAAGTCTGAAAGTTGCGGCCTAGAGCCCAGCGGGTCAACTGTTTTTATTCATAATCAGGGAGTACTCACGCATAGCCTCGTCCGCATCCCTAAAAGTATGCTCGGCATGTCCCTGGCAGCGCAGTTGCTCATTGATGAAGTCTAAACGCTCAGTTCTCTTCTTGGCCCATGCTGCCTTAGCAGATTGAAGCTGCTCGATTGCCATATCATGACGTTTACGCTCCGCGTCCACTTGGCTGCCTCGTAATTTAGAGAATAAAAAGTTGTTCCCAGAGCATGCAAGGGCGTTAACAAGAACACCCCCAACAAGTAGCGCGAGTGTGGTCATTTACTTCAGTATATCAACTGGTAAGATTCCTTGTTTAATTTGCATATTCTTTTGTGGCCATAGCTAGTAATACATCGGCAACAGCCATAGCCAGGTCGCGTGGGGTGAAATCAAGTCACCCCACCACCCAGAGCAATCTTAGCAAGCTTAGCATAACCTATTGAAATACCGGAAGCAACTGCACCATTGTACCGAGCGTTAACGAGCATTTTTCCATCAGTAATTTGTGTTGTTATCTTATTCCATATAAAAAGGATCCTTCAAATGAGCGTTCATAGGCTTTTGTACCACAACCTGTTTACGATGTGAGCTCATAGTAATCACCTGTTATAGCGTTATTAAGCACCTGGTATAGGGTAGTTAAGCACATGCTATATCGGAGTTAAACACATACTATAGCGAGGAAGTGTCTTCCTCTCCACTGGCCCCTATTGATTTGGTGCTTGTTTTTCCAAATTGACAGTGCTTAACTGTTGTTAAAGACGCGGTTAATGGAGCTAAAAATATGCCATAGCGATTATATAGCTCACAAGTGTCAGTGCTTAGCGCGTGACCAACAAACGGATCAGTCTCGAGGTCTGTAATTAGCTTTGGCTGGTGTTCTGGTGGGATTGGGAGAAACATACAAGCAATACCTGAGTATAACTGTAGCAATGATTGACCTCAAGTGCTCGTCATGCTAGCGCCTAGCCGAGCCTCGTATCTCACATTCAGCTTTATGATCTCTTCATCAGACATTGATTCAACCTGGTCAATTGTAAGGCGCTCCAAACCAAGGTACTGACCACCCTGACCCCCGGCTATGACGGCAGCAAGCCTATCTCTCTTAGAAGACATATCTACACCAGGGGTGCAACTAGGTTCCACTCCCCCAGACTTTGTCTCCACTAAGCTAGTCTTGTCGTGTTCAAGGAGTTTATCAATAATGGTATCAGGATCCATGAATATACGTATACGCCTTCGAGCTTCAAAACACTGCACCGCTACCCAGATGAAGAAACCTAAATTGGTTACTGAGACAGCGGCTGCTATCCAGGCCAATATCACTTCAATCGACGGCATATACAGTAGGTTGATCAGTCTTCAGCAGCAGTTTTGCATGCTTTGTCTTTGCTAGTAGTTGCCATACTGTGGCAAGTTCCTCTTTTGTTGGAATTACATCATTTTCACGCAAGGCGTTTTCAAACGAGTCACGGTTCTTTGTGTGAAAGAGCACCATCCAGCGAGTCCGCTCACTTAAGTCCTTCAGCACAGAGTTGTATTTTTGGGTGAAGACCCAGACACTTTACTGCACATGACGACAGCTAACGGCCAGTTTTTGATAACATGTCTTTCTTCTTAGTTAGGACCTTTGTAGCCTAACAGTCATCAATAATGTAGAGGGTAGATTCGCCCTTGAAGCAGTGGTAAAAAGCCCTCAGGTGGTCATGGAGCCGCTCCCCTGGATCAAGGACGTAGACCTCTAAATCATCCCACACCCATGACCGCGTCTGATAGGCCTCGTTGAAACGTATGATACGGCAGAGGATTACAATGTGCTCGAAGGCACGGAAGAAGGGCCCTTCAAGTAGGTCGAGGATGAGTGCGTTTTTCCCACATACTGTCTGCCCACAAACAATTGCTGAACAGGGACCATCTGGAAATGTAAACTCAGGTTTCGGTTTCATCAAAACCTTGTTAGTAGACTGTGCTGACGAACCTGCTATCTTTAATGTTAAGCTGTGCATCCATTACAATACACATATAAACGTTCAATTCGCTTGCCGCCTGTGAGTCGAGCCACAGAGCATACTTAATGGTTAAGTACTCTCCTAGGGAAACGTCCGACAATGCCAAGTCTTTTGCAGCTATTGCTACACTGGGGTCTCGTTTACTCGTTGATGCAAAGGCCTTCTTCACCTAATCCCACTGCTGGCAGCCACGCATGCCCTGGTCATAGAGTTGGTTGGATATGCCCTCAATGGTCACCTCGACCTATGTAATCTTTGGGTTGTAGAACGACTGTCTTCCTATCGTATGATACATTGACTGAGTCTTCAAAGAGCAGTAGAATGCCTTTCATGCTGCGAGCAGGCACGTTCAGGTTGATGTTCCACAGTTTATCTTTTTAATTGTATACAAAATTCCTGTGACGAAGAACATGGTCATACAGAATCGAGAGCCGACCTGTGTACTGGGTGCGTATCATGCGGGCTAACTCTGTTAGGGTAACCATGTCATACTCCAGCGAGATGCCATCGATGTTGTAGCTGGCGTTGATGTCGCCCGTTGTGTGAATTACACGGTTGTAGTCGTTGAACGTGAGCTGGTATTCCAGTCTGTCATTAAGTGCACTCTGGTAGAATGGCAAGTGGCTCTCGAGGAGTTCAAAGTCAAGCGAACCATAGAACCTGTTACCATACACATCGGCTATGGCAAGGTCCTCTTTCTCGTCTCATCCTTGTCTCCTGTCCTAATAGTATCTTAGTTGTGTTTCTGTCATCTGATGTGTCAATGCCCAGGTACTGGAGGCCCTGTCTCTCCTGTGCAGTCCGCCACAAGTCGTGGTTACAGTGATACACATCGCTGTCATCAATAGACATGACCTCATTGCCAGAAATCTTGATTGTCATTTTCTTGACCACGGCGCAGCCCAGTGTTTGCACAATGATGCGATTAAGATTGGTCGAGGTCAGCGTGATTGTAAAAGCCAGCCGTGCTGTCCCTGGAACAATGACGTCGTCTGCGGCTTGATTGGGGAAGCGAACCAGCAGTTGTTAGTTCTGGTCAATTGTGCTCGGATTGTTTGTAACGACTACAGGCTGTCGCACGCCCTTTACCCGATCGGTTCGCTTATCCGGCGGTGTGGGTTTAGTTTGCGTTCGTAAGTACTCGTCACGTTGAATGCTTAGTTACAATTATATCTTTAACACACAGACATGGAGTTTGATAACCCAACATTTAACAATGCAGATAAGGAGGGGGCTATGGGAGGGGAGAGGAATGAGACTAACTTTGATGATGAGGAGACTGTCCCAGAGGCCACTCTCCCACCTGTTGCAAAAGGGGACATTGGGATGGATAAGTCTACACCACAAGGAGGCCGACTCGTAATAGGCGCTGTCAATGATTATTACAATGCATGTACGTTGGATCATTGTATTCGTCATCACCCGACAGCATATGTAGAGCAACGACGCTCGCTAGATAATTAAACTGATTCCACTCTTTATCAATTCCTCAGCCACAATTCGGCTGAGATGTTCATGAAATTTTCAGAAAAAGATGAGTTTGTTAGCCTAATCATTTACAATCAATACATACAGCATCATCATTAACGAGTTTCGCTACATTCTTCATATTCCGATTTAGAAATAATATTCTCATTCTTACCAACAGTGGTATGGGCATATACATTAGTAAAAACGTACTGAGAGACTAAAATCCGATTCCTATAACAACTTCCCCAAACAGCATTGAATCGATTCGGTTTACGAATTTTAGAAGTAGGCATTCTAGTTTTCACGACCACCCTTTATTAAATTCTAGGGGGATCCCTCCACAAGCACGAGAAAGTTATGCCGTGTAATCTATGTGTAACCATAAACCAGCATTCGGGAATTGGCCTAGCTGCGAGTACGGGTGTGTTGCTGATCGATAATGGAAGAGTAGGAGCACAATGTAGTCCTACGCGAATATTTGAACACCCTGCGCATATAAATGTATTTATGTAAATGAATATAATGTCAATGTTTCCGATACTGTGACGTATTTAAATCGATCGATGGTGGGGTGGTGGTGAAGACCAGTCATTTTGTGAATAATACCACTACAAATAGCGTGGGTATGAGTATATGTCGCTGCTTGTATAGTAGATTATTTAAGGTGCGTGACGTATCGCATAATTGGATGTTACTGGACTAAGTATAGTTAACGGTACAATAACTTGACGCGTCATGTCATAGCTATAATTTTTGGGAACACTGTGCATTAACAAACCTTACTAGAACTAAAACAAGACATGGCATTTGTTTATCGTCAAAGCTCGTGCCGTCAATTGTCCATGCTATGATTTGACTTAGTATAAAGTTGACCAGTATTTTAGTGGAATTGGCCTTTTTTCTTCATTGTTTGCGTTGTCGTCGAGTTCATTTGATTCAGAAAATTGTCGATTATATCTCCATAACCAGATAACACAGTTAATATTGTACTTAAATGCTAAGAGTCCTAAGTATGTGTACAGAAACAAATAAAGAATATTAATTTTATTGGTATGCCACTAACTTCCAATCTATTCTTCACGGCATATGTGTATATTTGTTGCTTATTAGCACATAAATATTAAATGCATATCAATAACAAAATTTGCAGTAAAGAGTTCTGGTACATACAATGCCACAAGTTGGCTGGTTCGGTTGTTTGACGTGGCAATAGTCATTAACAGCCATTGCCTGCGTTAATCCAGTAGAGGCTGCAAATGTTTCGGTGTATTCAAACAGGTCTTCTTTCTCACCGGTGATGTTTTATTGTGGTTCAATGAATTCATTTGTGTAGATATTGAGACTAATTTCAACGTTTTTATAGACTTTCTATTAAAATCGATGTATAGATCGAAGTCAGTTGACAATTCACGTGGTAATGGGTATAACATGAACGCTAATGAAACACCAGTCGACGAAGGCGACGATAGCGCTAAATTGCCGTTAGGGATCACAAGGGATCTAGCTAGGGTAAGCTTGACACGTAAAAGATGAGTAAATATATTTACTCTTGCATCGTTGAACGTTCACTAAGTTTAAGATGCATTGCATATGTATGTTGTGCACTGCTTGTTCATATCTTTATGTCGGATATATGGTTCTACCGAACTGGAACGGAGACCAAGTATCAGTACATAAACGTTCAGAGCAGTACAGGTAACAAGTCTTCATTACAAAACGTGCTTATAAGCACAAGGAACAAATCTTCAATGCGAGCCAAACTAATTAGTAACAAAACTCAAATAAGCCCTGTTTCCAAATGCCTGGGTAAAATATCCCTAACTGTAAGGGGTAAAATGGGCAACCAAATGTGTCAATACGCGGCTTTAATGGCAATCGCTCTAAGGAACGGATTCTCTCCTGTGATGCCATCAGGAAGGATGGGACAAATCATTCATACCTTTGAAATGCCAAACAAGCCTGCAACAGCAAACAGGAGTGACTTTAGCCGTTACCGCTCATTACCAGTCATATGCAAGGTCGCTTGTCGCTATGACAATAGGACTGAAGATTTGCATGCTCAGCTCAACACGACCTGCGCAAGCGAGCTAAACGTTCTACTTGTAGGATACTTTCAAGGCACAGGGCGAAGTATCGTTACTTCAGATCATTATTTTCATCAGATTGAATCGTTTATAAGGAAAGAATTTACTCCTCGGCCTTCATTTTTGAAACATGCCAAAAAGTTTCTTGACACTGTCAAGTCTGCTGTTAGTGATGTTGTGATCGGAATCCACATACGAAGAGGTGAATGGGTACCCAGAGGATTAGCAGTGCACCTATCGTATTATCTTCTAGCTATTGACTTCTTTGTGGACAAATACGGATCAAATGTTTCCTTTGTTATTGCTTCAAATGGATTGGAATGGGCACAAGAGAACATCAAGCCAACGAAAGACGTGAAAATATTTTTCTCTCCATTTGTGGACTATTCCAACGATTTCGCTTTATTGTATTCATGTAATCATATGATAACAAGCTTTGGAACATATAGTTGGTGGGCTGGGTATCTAACTCGTGGTATTAAGATTATTCCATATGAGCCTGACAGAAGCTCGACAGACTGGATTTATTTACCTCCATCTCTAGCCAATAGAACCACATGGATGAATGAGTCCATATTAGACGGCTACTAACACTTGGTTGAAGCTCAAAGTATTTCTCTTTTTTTATTAATCTTCTTTGGTTGCGAGCTTGCTACACATGCTATTATTTATTTCAGAACTGGGGAAGTATAAGCTTGTTTTCTCATTTTCAGAGGAGTTCCGGTCCTATGTAAAAATATAGGGGGTAGGATTATTTTGTGCGGAAAACGTGACATAACGGCAATTGCTGGGCAATTTGTAACATTAGGAATAGGCTGGAATGCACATAATGGAGAGTACAAAGTCCCTTACGTTTAGACGCATCTGCTCGATGATAAACGGCATATCTTTTAAACTAAGAACTCCATGAATGGGAGTCAATCAATCCACCCGTCCTATACCTAACTCATTATTGCTGCATACTCGTTTGATTAACTTACAAAAATATAGATTGAAACAAATTGTCACTTGTCAAGGTTGTTGGCAACAACAACAGACTAAAAAGGATGTTTCGTCCCATCTCACGGTACTTTTAATTTTAAAATGTATGTTGGATCATTGTATTCTTCATCACCCGACAGCAAATATAGAGCAACGCCGCTCGCTAGATAATTAAACTGATTCCACTCTATCTCCATTCTCAGCAACAATTCGGCTCCGATTTAGAAATAATATTCTCATTCTTACCAACAGTGGTATGGGCATATATATTAGTAAAAAGTAAGGAGAGACTAAAATCCGATTCCTAAAACAACCTCCCCAGACAGCATTGAATCGATTCGGTTAACGAATTTTAGAAGTAGGCATTCTTGTTTTCAAGACCGCCCCTTTTTTCAATTGTTGGGGGATCCCTGCACAAGCACGAGAAAGTTTTACCGTGTAGTCTCTGTGTTAATGTAATCCAGCATTCGTGGAATTGGCCTAGCTGGGTGTGTTGCTGATCGATAATGGTAGAGTAGGAGCACAATGTAGCCCGACGCGAATAGTTGAACACCCTGCGCATATAAATGTATTTATGTAAATGAATATAATGTCAATGTTTCCGATATTGTGACGTATTTAAATCGATTGATGGTGGGGTGGTGGTGAAGACCAGTCATTTTGTGAATAATACCATTACAAATAGCGTGGGTATCAGTATATGTCGCTGCTTGTATAGTAGATTATTTAAGGTGCGTGACGTATCGCATAATGGGATGTTACTGGACTAAGTATAGTTAACGGTATAATAACTTGACGCGTCATGTCATAGCTATCATTTTTGGGAACACTCTGAAAAATAAATACAGCTATATCATGAACTGTTTAAAGTTGTTAATTACTTCAGTACAAATAAATGCTTTCTGCGATACAATTGAAGTTATGCATTAACAAACCTTACTAGAACTAACACAAGACATGGCATTTGTTTATCGTCAAAGCTCTTGTGGAAAATTGTCCATGCTATGACCTGACTGATTACCTTTTCTTTCTTCATTGTTTGCGTTGTCGTCGAGTTTAATTTTGATTCAGAACATTCACGATTATTTCTTAATAACACAGTTAATATTGTAATTAAATCCTAAGAGTCCTTAGTATGTGTACAGAAACAAATAAGAAATATTAATTGTATTTGTTTGCCACTAACTTCCAATCTATTTTTTTAGCATATGTGTACATTTGTTGCTGATTAGCACATAAATTGTAAATGCATATCAATAACAACATTTGCAATAAAGAGTTCTGGGACATAAAATGTCCCAAGTCGGCTGGTTCGGTTGTATGACGTGGCAATAGTCACTAACAGCCATTCCCAGTGTAAATACAGTAGAGGCTGCACATGTTTCGGTGTGTTCAAACAGGTCTTCTTTCTCACCCATGATGCTTCATTGTGGTTCAATGAATTTTTTTATATAGATATTGAGACTAATTTGAGCGTTAATAGACTTTGTATTAAAATCGATGTATAGATCGAAGTCGGTTGAAAATTCACGTGGCTTACACCGCATAGCAATAAATAATTATACTCATCGACGGCACGTTGATTGCATTATCAATAAAGGCATCCTCATGATGAAGTACGACTGCATCGATGTCAGAACAACGCCGCAATTATGGCATGCTTCGTTGTAGCATGCGGTTTTCCCGGCATCCATAGGGATCGTTCGTAAATTACCAATCTTTTCCAGCTTCAAAGCTGTTATGACTGTGCAGATGTGAACGCGAAGACCATTCGAATTGCTATGATAATAAAGGGATCGTATTTAATGGTGTGGCGTTTATTAAGAATCCTACCGTGCCGGATATAGAAAATCAATGAACGCCATATTATTAGTTCGGACACACATTAAAGAGGTGACACAACAGTGAAATTAGCAAAAGCAAACGAGGCTGGTCATCCAACGTATCGGTTCTCGGCGTCTGTTTAAGATTTGGAGTCTCATTGGTCCAGACAATATATATATATACATATATATAGATATATATATATATATATATATATAGATATATATATATATATATATATATATATATATATATATATATATATATATATATATATATATATATATATATATATATATATATATATATATATATATATATATATACTGACGATTACAACCATTCGTGGAATCCAACCATTCGTGGACAAATTTTTAGAGTACATTATTGCTATCATTAATTATCAATTATTTATTCGGCAACTTTAATTTCATACAATGAAATCGTTTAATGCGAATAAAAATCTTTTTGTCACTTTTTATTCCTGGTATATACTTTTGGTCCTTGGAAGGTCGTCCACGAAAATCCAACCTTTCGTGCCCAGATATATTTTTGAATATTTGCGAAATACCGAAATATTTAAATCATTTTCAGTCATCATGGATTAGAAACATAATATTTGTTGTAGATGTGATCATTATGAACAATTGGTAGCAATTGTCGATCTGATTTAATGTTGTAGATTAATGAATAAGGAGAAAAATGAAGTTTTTCGGTTATGAAATTTAAAAATAAATCAAATATTTAAATTTTTCAAATAAACATGTCCGACACACACGATTAAACATTATTTCGGCAATTTGGATAGAAGTATATATGGTTGTACGGAAGATATTGAGGTGTGCGGGATAAGTCAACGAAAGATTATTTTTGTATATTACTAAGACTAGACTATCACATTCGAATGGAAAAACTAAAATATTTCAATTATTTTGGACAAAAAAGTGCGTTGACATTATGTGGACATACTGGTATATCCTTTCGTGGACCAAAGTCTGCGAAAGGTTGGCGGTTTGTCCACTAAAGGTCGCGTTCGTGCAAATATATATATATATATATATATATATATATATATATATATATATATATATATATATATATATATATACGCGCGTAAGGTAAATTTGCCAGGAACTGGTTTGTTCGCAAAATAGAGGCGTGATGATTTCAGCAAATGATAAAAAACACGCTAATATACACATGGTTCTTCACAAATAATACCGCAAATGTTATTCAATGTCCATAGATCTCCTTTGCCATGATGATTCTCTACAAGCCACATCACACAATGAGCACATGAACACAGGCCAAGATGTCGATTGAATGCTGATGCAGGAACTACGCAAATTCTATCTGTATTACACCAGAAATAAATTCCATCATTATATTAACAAATAGTAGATTAGTATATTGTTCAGTAAGCAACTAAAAAGGAAAGTGTGGGCAGCGAAGGATCCGTTGTTGGTGTGTGCCGTTTTATGGCAATTCCTGAGCACTAAGTCATATTAATGACTTTAAAATAATACTCAAACAAGCTGAACAAATATTTGCGTAGTGCTTTTTTTATTTTTTATGAAGCGAATTTCGCGCTTTAAAACATAGCAATTCTTTCGACGTGAATAATAACTGATAAAGGAAAGATATGTACGAAAATGTTTTACTTCAGTAACTATATATTTATTAGTCTTAATAAAATGCTGATCAATCATCATATGCATTGTCATCATGAACATCAGTAGCAGCAACACTATCAGCATCGTAATATTGTCAGCAGTATGATCTTCTTTGATGAACGTGCCTAAAACTTCTATATGTAACATTATTCTGGACTAACTACCAGCAACCAACTTTGGCTTGCTTGCAGGCACATTTGCTCATCTGGTCCGTCAGACAGTTGCTAATACAATGGTACTCCTGCACACATATTTAAAGTTCTCCCACTAAATTATGCCCCGATGATTCGATGTGTTTGCCAATTGCTTCATCTTAAAAAGTAGCACATGATGCGAGATCTATTACATTGATGCAATTGGACCCAGAATTACCAACCAGTTTATTAGCAATTAAATGATGGGAAGTTGATCCATTTGTACAATTTATCTTTCATCGGACGCAGATAATATAAGCCTGATCAGAGATATACATGCAGCTTTACAGTAGGTACGCATATCAACTCGTTGGTAACGGGGAATGCGTTGAAAGTTGTGATGGTGAATGCGCATCGAGTGATAATTATCAATCTGGACTGAGGAGACATGGTTAGGATATAACGTAATTACATTCGGATATAATTCGGGTGTTTGAGTATATAATGCATGTCATGAAACAGGTGGTCAACTTGCAATGTGGAATTTGCATCTCAATTCACAACCTGTTGACATCACATCGGTTAAACATGTGTACGCAGCCCTGCTTAGGTTTGATATTTAATTTCACATGTAATCAACGCCCCACGTGATGATGGTGCCAAATTTCCTAAATTCTCTGAGGCGGATATGTTTGGTTTTGCTGCAGCGTACTATGCACCAGTAAAACGCTTCATTTGATCAGGCAGAGTTAAATTCAAATGTTACGTTTCACATGAGAACGATCCGGTATTATGCTGCACCATTACTTACACGGTTCGTACACCTATTTCACAACAGCAAACAATTACGTAGCAATCTGATATTGGAGTTGGATAATGAACTCCTTTGATTACTGCAACGCTATGTCATCTAGGTCATTGCGCTTCCTGGTACAAACTGGCAATAAAAAAAAACATCTATAGCTATGTCGAATGTTGAGGTTTGTTATAAGGCCACCTATCTGTTGCATTGTACATATTAGACACAATATTTGTTCTATTGGCCGCATTTCTCCATATTGATACGCTAGTGTTGCTATTGCTAAAATAACTCCGTGGGTCCTATCGTCCAGCTGCTGGCTGACATCGGCATATACAGAGATAGGGGGGTCATGGTTCACATCAAACAGAGTATTGTAAGACTAGTGCCATAAGTATGCAGATAATTCCCGAAAGATAAACAGTTACGTTAGCTTCAGGGTGATAAATATATGAGGCATTATTAGTATATTACGTCAACGATTAATTACAATAGCAGTCTAACCAACATTGCAGGAATGAAACTCGAAAGAGCTGACGGAAGCGACACCAACCATGATCACAACTCATAAACGCTATAAAACAATTTCACAAACGTGGCCTAGACGGAGCAAGTCACACTCGACGGTTTGCAATGTAATGTACGATGCATGTGTGTCCCTTCTTAATAGGAATGTTTATAGACGTCATGAAATAATAAATTTCAATTACGAATGTTATATGCGTAAAACATTTTACATCACGATATCATATTAGGTCGCAGTTTGAGATAATGTAGACTAGTGAGGTCAACTGAGGAATATAAGAAGACGCGATGATACAGCCGGGTTCATCGCGAGATACCAACTTTCATTGCATTTTACCTACGAGGAGAGCACAACGGAGACTTACTGGTGTCGTATGGGAGGCTCAACTTTACGCCCCGTCTGAAGTCGCAAAGCGAGCGCTTTTCTGAGGCCGCAGCACATTCTCAATGTTGACTTGGGTGTAGTCGCGCAAGCAAGACTTATTGCAAATTGGTGTTAGTCAGAACCAAATGACATTATACACTTTGTCTCATGTGGTCATGCCTCTCTTCATTTCAATGGCCGTTTGGTATAAATTATACACGTAAAAACGCTAGCACTCATTGGCATAATAAATGCAAATCGATCCAAGAAAGCACGTGGCTCAAGAATATGACATATTAATAGTTGACATAAATAAAGCTCGACCAAGAACCGCGTTTTTTTAATGTGGTACTAAGTTTGTCTCTTTGATTACATGTGTTGTCATACCGCATCTCTACAGCATGCAGTTAATACCTACTGACAAAACGACGTTTAATGCTGTTACTCGACTGTGCGGTCATCAAACAATACAGTCACCAATTGTAAGCAACAGCTGCAAAGATAACCGTCAGTGTTAGATATACCGTTTTCAATCATTTTTGTTAAGCTCAGAGTGCATAACAACGTTAAAGTGTACTAGTGTGGTAGGTCCGTCTGGCTGTGCTTAATGTTCCAATAGGTAACTATTGTGCCCTGGCGTAATCACCATATCGACTGCGCTAATTATTTGGTTAATTCTGTCTATAATCGATTGACGATTTGTAGTCAACGAAAGTTTTCTACCCCTAGCATCAGTTTGTCCTGAAAGGTTGTGCATTGATTAGGCAAGACACAATATCAATTGTTAGACCTGCGTTCTACAGATCAGTTTGTCGGACCAATCGAGTATGATAAATGCAGAAATCTGGTTGTGCACAATGTACTACAATAAATGATGACAGGCGGACACAGGTCACCTTAATTCAAATAGTAGCGGTTATGAGAGTTGTGGCACGTCTACAAGCGATCATAGTTTGCTACCCTGAGATAGATAACTCCTCGTGGCTGGCATAATAACGATAATAGCCGACGCTGAAGTTGGTAAATTCATAAGACGTCATACCCTAGAGACAGGTAATCTTTCAAGGTTCAATATTACATTCCATCTCAAGGACGTAGTCTATGAATAAATGATGGATCTGTATTCCAGACAAACAGCTTCATTGGATGCTGATGTCATTTGACCATACCATGTCACCCATCGCACAAGACGACCCAATGCCATTCGATTTGCCTGAGGCATAGCTAGTTGACATCCCCCAGATGAACGTGAACTTCAACCATTTGGCCACGGCGGCAGCATTTCTAGATTGATAGATGCGTCTATATAGCTGGTCTAGTTTACAAAAAAATGTGCAGTTGTTAGCATTTGCCATATGGTGACAGCGTTATCACGATTGTAAACTGACGACATAATGGGCACTTATATTTTACAGTTGGACCTGTTTAGACTCATTGGTGCTATGGTAAACATCCCAGTTTGCTAGACGCCCACAAGTTTCACCTGAACTTTAAACGTTGAAATCATTTCCATGGGTTTTGTCATTGCCATTAGTTGAAGTCGTAACCTTAAGATAACCTAAACACATTAGAGAATTGTATCTAGTTTGGAGAGTCGCACGTTTCTTACGATTAAGAGGATCTCATTAGTTAAACTACAGCTACGTCTATCATCCAAATCTCAATGTACACCTGCATTCATATGATGGCATCTAAATATTCGTATAACGTAAAGGCATTTGCACTGGGGTTTTACCTCATTTGAAGAAGAAAACCAGATTTTTGCCAGCTGCAAGATGGGATGTTAAAACGTTTCCTGTTGAACTTCACTAAAAGGGCAAGGTAATAAATGTTCGAACATGACCCGTACCTGCGACTTAGCTTCAATCTTTCGGGTTTCTTGCAAGATACGGGCCCATTAGCTAGAGATGAATGGTGACTGGTTGGGGCTACAGCGGTTTTCTCGAATAATCAGCCGATAAGTATGGTGGATGTGAACTCTTCACTTAATGTTGTACATTGTAATGAGGCTCTTATGACCAGCGCAGATTCTTGTGAGATGAAGTGTCTTAGGGGTGGCGCCATTGAATGAAGGTTCCCAGGAACTGATTACTCGTACCTATCTGTCGACTAACATTAGTAGTATACCAAGTTGCGGTTCTGGCACACAGCCACTTTACTATGCTGCACGTTAAGTTAAGGATTATACAGGATTTAGATTTTTTGCTTCCTGCTCACTATGGGTGAGCTTCACCTGAGAGAATGTCGGGTCGGGCCCGACCCCCAACTGACCAAACTCCGCCACGTGACCATAGACCAAAGTGTCTCAACATCTCTTAGCGCGTTCTCTAAATCTCTGTCAGATAATCTACATCTAACTTCAAATCTTTTACACAAACTTCAAGCCCAGCAATACGCTCATCGGAGTTCATTCATTAGACAAAGACAGCCCCGTACGAAGGATCCTATCACCTGATAACATGGTCTATCCACAGCTTGAGTATATATACATATATATGCCCTGTTCTGATACTCATTGTTTAAAAATACAGCGGGGTCATTCATTTCTCATTTATTTAAGATGGTAGCTATGCGTGCCCAGAAGTAGCTCCGAACATTTACTTAATCGTACAATTACGTTAGAGTTTCCTGGTAAATATGACAAGAATTCTCTTCAAAAACGGATATGAATCAGATTAGATTACCCACGTGGCTATTACTACACCTTTTGTGCTGCGTAGCCGATCTAAAATGGCCTGGGGCCTGGGAGATATTATGCTAACATTAATCGTGTATAATATTTTACTTTAAATGGCGCTCACTTAACAAACATGCTTCTTAAATGTGGACGTTTTCTGATCTAAAATCTTTGCGAAAACATACGGTCAACATTTAATGGATAATGTTATGATTTTGCTTATGATGTACTTGCAATACCGCTGCCTCAGGAATGGCAGAGTGGGGTGTTACATATTAACGATACCTCGGGTAAGTCCCCAGATTCATCAGGAATTGCTGGATAGGAGCGCTGTATATTGTTTACTACAGAAACAAATGTAAAATTAAATTGGCATTTACTTTTTGTTATTTGAAACGTTAGAAGCACGTGTTTGTATCACATAAGCAGTTAGACCATATCGTTACACCTCACTGAGCTATAAATCTGATAATACCAAAACTCAAGTTATATATACATAAATCCTATCAATATATAGTATGGGTTCTGTCTGAGTGGTCGCCACAGCGTACTGAATTCATGTATATTTCTTATACAGCGCTCTAGAACGTATAGGCGATGTAACTCTATGGTTCTGCGTAGATTTACGCAATGATTCTACACGAATAGCAGCTGGCCCCAAAGTCAGGAGAAATAACGTTCCTCTTGTATGTGTTGTTGTTAATGCGTGATATGTTCAGAAACTATGAATCTAAGAAGGTAACAGCAAGTACGTAACGAACCATTGATTTGCCTACCGTGTATGTAAGAGGTGCACGTGTAACACCAGCATGTTTGTTCGTGAAGTAGTGGACCACCGCACTGTACGACTAAATAAAATCCGGTCATATGTCATAAATTTTATAAGATTAACTTGCAGTGAATGCACAGAAGCACTACAAGCACGAAACTATTGCTGGACGTTTAAAGTTATGGCTAATGAAAATTGTTTGCAAAATGCATATATCATTAGTTTGGATCGCTGTGTGCTGCAACGTTCGTAATTGGGTTTAAGTTTGGAATTTGAGCAAACTGTGAATATATTAATGAAAGGCCTTAGGTTAATTTGGTGCAAGCATTTTCTCCGCGCAATACCACGGCACCAGTTTTGTGATATGAAACAAACAGGCGTCAGTCTTGGTTAACATAACTTGGCGAGCCGCCCATAGACGCACCACCTTTCGTTCTCTTCGGCATTTTATTTTACCTAGTAATATGTTTTACAACCTGGTTTGTGCTTTCAATGTTTTATCACGCTCGTAGACTTATTATGGCTTATATTACATATCTATCCTTACCATATACTTAAATATAGAAAATGGATGTAAATGATTCAAGTGAGGTTAAGTGCTTTGTAAAGGTATGGTTTTATCGCATCTATACAAGACATTGGAAAAAACGTTTTGTAATGAATGTCGCATATTTTCCCAATGTAAATAAGGGGTCCCTCTCTGCTATACACTTTAAAAAAAACCAGTGTGTCTTTGCAGGGGTTAGGGAAAAGATGCGTAATATTTAATCATGTGTATTCTTACATTAACGTTCGGCAACAACACAAGACGTTACCGGGTCGACGTAATTGCAAAGAAGTAATGAAACGCCTAGATATCAATCAATACAGGTACCGACGCCCCCGGTTTGACCAAATAGCTCCACACATAGACAGTCGGCTGTATTCCCATAACTGAATATTGGATGTGAAAGGTAAGTTTATAGTAAAACAGCAGAATTAAACTTTACAAGGGTGAAATATCATGTCAAGGGATTTATTTTGGATTGAACCGATTACCGATAATAGTTTAATCATGTTTCAATAGGACTGTCCGTGTTTAGTCATCTGGACTCGCATTGGTGTTGCAATTCCGTCGTCTTACATGCGATGTTGGTCAAGTTAACGGTAGCATAATTTGCACCCAATTAATAATTAAACTTTCCTCTCCTCCCTACCCAATTGGCTAAGGCCCTTTTTGGTTTACCGATGTGCCGAAAAAATGCTGGTTTATAATATTACGAGGCTTATCACAGCAATCGAAAACTTCATTCGATTTGTAAATGACTACATTCGTGCACTATCACAACTAAATATATAGTTATAAAATGATCATCAAATTAAACCATTTATTGGGCAAATATGTACCTATTGTCAAACTAATGCCACACTAAGACAATTGCAAACCATTTTTAATGTACTGATGCTAATATGAAAACTCCATTCGTCAAGAAAATCTCCGTTCGCCTCGTTATCGGCTGTTAACCTATCCAAGCAGAGTAAAATCTAGATCTAACGACATAATAAATACCTGGCAGAAAGACCCAAAGCACCATTAATGTTCATTATACGACACTTTGATGGTGTTTCAATGCCACACAATAAAAGATTAATGGCGTCGTTTCCTTAAGAATATTCGGCATCGCACGGATAACTGTCACAGAAATAACGTTACATGTCTTAAATGTTTCAACCATACAATTAAAGACATCTGTATTTGATTCTCAAGCAGCATTCTCCACTCGACTTCAATTTGAATTTATGCTGTTATTTATATTCCGGTATTGATACATATATATGTTTAGATTAATCGCTGTAATGATACACGTTGAATACGAGGGTGTCACAGCTTAATTGCAGACCATAACGGCAAGTAACCACTCTGCATAAGTCCACATTATCTACGCAGTAAACTATTTGGCCCTATGATAAATGCTTAAAACAAAAATTTATAAACCAGGCTACATAAAAACCGTTCTACTTTCGTCAAGCTACTTTCGTAAGATTTAAGGAACTATGTAGAATCCCAATTTTACCATCTTTGTTTGCCTGTTAGTGCCATTATGCTGGTTTCATCTCCAACTTGACCCGTGATTTGATCAAATTTCTCAAAGTAAAGCATCACCTGAAGGCTACAAAGCGGACATTCTTTCAGATGTATCCGCACTCTAAACTAGCAGCGAGCAATCTGTTTTGTATTCAGGCGGTCGATACCAGCACCGTCATTTCCTTCCATGATCATATTTGTTTAATGAGTAGTGTGTGGTGTATTGTATACTCTGAGGTGCTACGATGGACGACTAATTTTGCGGAATTTATGTGTCATTATAATCGACGAGCTATTCAGTAAATGATATAGAATAAAACGCATGTTTAGCATTATCAATGGCTGTACAACGTATAAGGTAATGAATAAACCCTATTAATATCCATTTAATGCTTATGTCATAGGCCTAAGGGAACTAGGTGTCGATGGCCAGACAAGGTCCACACAGACCATTTGGTCATTACATAGACTTATCTTAATTGCAACCTCATTAATTAGGGAATTAAACTCAGATGTCTGCCTCATTTAGACAATTGCGACGTGTAATAGTCATAATTGATTCCATTTTAAGAGGCGGCCTCTCCAAAATAAACCAACATTTCGTCATTGCCAGGCACATGCTGCTCGTATGTAGATGACATTGAATTTGGTAGCTAGCCCGAGCAAAGTCCTATTGCTGGTAGCATTTCAACGGTTACACCAGTAAGTCCGAAGAGGCTATATGTTAAAACTTGCAGTTCTTAGAACGTTATGTTGATATATTTCTAGTTGAATAACAGATACTCATTGTGCACAATGGACCTCCAACTTAGGGTCAATACATATGAGTACTATCTAATCAGTAACAGGTTTTTTTCCCCCGTTGTGTCAATAACGAAATGATCTTGAATTATTTAACTATGAATGTAGCTTTGTTGAGATGGACGGGCCAAGCTTAGTGCATGTTCATAACATAATAATAGGAGTATTTTATAGGCCACCAAATGTACCTTTGTTTACTGATAACATGCAAATGTTTCTCTCAAAACTCGAAAACGAAAATGTCTCCTAATGGGTGACTTGAACATTGATTTAATTAAACTTCAACAACATCACAACACAAACGATGTTTTGGATAGCCTCTTCTCTCTCTCATACTATCCGCTGATTACAAACCCTACACGAATAACTTGAAATTCCGCAACCCTTATAGATAATATTTTATGTAATTACGTTATGCAGTATAACAACATCAATGGTCTGCTTGATTCTGACATTTCCGACTACCTCCTAATTTGTTCGTTTATCGAATCAAACAGAAAAACAATCCCCGGAACATTAATATCAGCGATTCATTACAAGCAATGGGATATATATATATAAATACACTTTGGCTTATCATTATTGTACACAGATTATGAGTCAACAAGACCCTCAGATTGCGTATAGTTCCTTGATAAATGACATACAAAAGGGTTATAATGAAGCATTTCCTTTACAATTGAATAAATTTAAGAAAATCAAAGATTGCAATGGCTCTCTCATAATCTAAAATAAGGCATCAAAGTAAAGGAATAAACTTTTTTTAAATGCAGAAAACAACCAATTGTGTACAACGAAACTAGATACAAACAATACCAAACTATATAAACAAATGCAGATTGGGCTTATTATAAATCAAAATTTGAGAAATTCAATGCTGATTTGAAAATGCCATGGAGGCTATAAAAGAAACTTATATATTTATCAACCATAAATACATTGCAGATCTAGGGGCGGTTGCAAAATAATGGCAGAGGTATCAGAATGGTTGAGAATAAACAAATAATCACTAAACATACAAAAAAACATGCAATGCTATTTGGAACACAGACTAATAATCACACCAGTGTAAGCCTATCCAACAACCGTGTTATCAGAGAATTTGTCGATCAAACTATGATTTTAGGGGTTATCTGAGCATATATCAGCTCCAACTATATTGTGTGGCAATATTCATGAATAAATATTAATGCTGTATTCTTACCAGAAGTATTTAATGACATGTTTACAAAATATAGAAATGACTTTGGATATTTAACACGAAATAAACTAATCTAGGCGTAGAACAAATGTCCGTCAGAAAAGCATTCATTATGTTGGTGCTTGTTTATGCAACTCTATTCTATACTATTTTACTGTTTGTCACATTGAAATAACTGCCAAGTGCACATATATATGTGATTACATACAAATGCCAAGTGTTTTGCAATCTCATACATCTATATTGTGATCATTCATGTGCTTATATTGTTGCTATAGCAGAATGTAACCTACCTGTGTACGTAATTATTCATGTATGTTTATGTAGCTAATAACTTATCTATCTATCTATCTATCTATCTATCTATCTATCTATCTATCTATCTATCTATCTATCTATCTATCTATCTATCTATCTATCTATCTATCTATCTATCTATCTATCTATCTATCTATCTATCTATCTATCTATCTATCTATCTATCTATCTATCTATCTATCTATCTATCTATCTATCTATCTATCTATCTATCTATCTATCTATCTATCTATCTTTCTTTCTTTCTTTCTTTCTTTCTTTCTATCGTTCTTTCTTTCTTTCTATCTAAAACATGGAAAGCCTTGGTGATCAATTGACAACCTCGAAATGCGGCCACAGAAGCTCTTCTCTACCTCACTTCATTTTACCAAGGCATAGTCAAGAAATTTTATTTAAATCTAGACCTAGAAGGGTCAAAGATGGTTCTGACTAGTGCTTTCATATAATTTAGTGGGTCAATATAGTAGATCACTATGACTTGGAACGTTTCAGGATTGTATGGTTGTTCTCACCTTTCCATGCTTAAAGTCGGATATTGATAATTCGCAACTAATACCTACGTATCACAGTTTTTAAAGACAGATGTACGATGTTCTCTGTGATCACTATTACCATGGAAATTTTTCTGTGAGAGATGTTATAATAATTTCTATATACGAAGGACTATTCGCTCGGTGAGGGGCGCAACCCTATCAATTCAGGATATGAGGAGACACTCATCAAAGATACGCTATGATAATCTTCATCGCTAGTTTGCTGATACAATGCGTGTACGGATGCAAATATATAGTTGCTCAATATATTTGCTTATATTATATATTATGGTTCAAGTATCAGCGTTTTCAACAAACTCTCAATAACATTTGATAGTCGGTTTTTATTCAAACCTCATCCGCATCCTATAAGTTGACTACATACTGTTGCCCAAATGTGGCCCTCGGCTTCGTTCGATTGTCCATATGCTTGAAAGTAATCCCCTGCAATATCTTCTATTTCTGTAGGCAACGGGTTGAATACTTGGTTGACAGTTTATGGATGGAATTACTTACACACCGGTGTGACCTAAGTCCGTAATAGAGACTGCAATAAATGTAGATGGGTTACTACATTATGGCACAAGGCAATTTAGCAAGACAATTTGACCGACCTTTACAACTGTAACAGATAATTTATGTGGTGTGATCCATAGACCAATTGTTTGCTTAGTAATGAAAGTGGGTTATAGATATAGATGATGTCGCTAGTACTGTAAGCTATGACCGTGGAGACAAGAATCTTGACTGGACACACAATGGCGGAAGAATTTGTTCGTTTTCTACATACGTAGAAGAGTTGGGGATCCTGCCATGATATTACAAATGCGTCATTGTCAATAGAATATTCCATTGTTGTGGAAATAGCGGCTAGTTGACTATGACCTTAACTATATGTGAAAATAGACTGATATTTGTTCGTTGGACAGCGGGAGCTGGTTGAGGGATGGGGTGGGTTGAATATAATATCTTATGACATTCATAAGATAATATACAACATATATGACTCAAGGGAGGACTCTCATATGAATTTACTGCATATCTGGTATTTCATACTGCAGCTATATTTACTTTGTAATGACTTTTGTGCTTAAAGACGTTGATAAATCAACGGCTCAGGGAAAATGGCCCTTATGCTCTCGTTCTTTGGCAAGTTGTTTCTTTGATGTGCGCTATACAGAAAGTGATAACCACACAATTAATTTCATAGTGCTTACATCATGTTTTAAATGGAATAACTATGCTTGAATTTTTTCGAAATAACCCAGAAGAATTAAGTAGAACATTTCGATTCATCCCATCATTCTCGATAAATTGTTACTTTTCCTTTCGCCTCGATTATTCGTAATGAAGGTGATAGATTAACATTAATATATATATAGAGATATATATATATATATATATATATATATATCTATATATATATATATATATATATATATATATATATAGATATATATATATATATAGATATATAGATATATATATATATATATATATATATATATATATGATAGAGATATATATATATCTCTATATATATATATCTATATCTATCTATATATCTCTCTATATATCTATATATCTCTGTTTATCTATATCTATATTCTTATATATATATATATATATATATATATATCTATATATATATATATATTTATACACATGCGACATTTTTGATACAATCGACCGACTTTTTTGGGCACACAGTCACATCTTGGCACACGATGTGAATGCCAAAAAAGTCAAGCTCTTTTTGAGTGCTTTGTTCTGCATTTTTTTATTTAGAATTGATGTTACCTTGTTGATTTTCTCCATTTACATTTATCCATTGCAAGGTTTTGACCCCTGCATCGCGCTGATGTTAGTTAGGGACGTATGAAAAATTTTTATATATTGGACTGACGACCATTTTGGTACTGTGCATTTAACAGCTTGTTTCTCGTTATTTTCCGATATATAATAATCCCAACTTCTGATATATTGCATAGAATTACTTCCTTCACAAATATATTCTATCCACGCGACGTTCGATTGGGAGAATAAGAAATATATATATTTGGTTTCGCATTTTTCAAATATCGCCCACTACGACATTTTGTCATTGATCTAAATTATGACAACGCTGGTTCGATAGATTGGATATATTGTGTAGTATACTCAATCTGACGTATAAATGGAATCTGGTCAATGCTTGAGGTACTTTACTTTAGCTTTGTGGAGTCAAGCCGGGCTTGGCGAGTCGCTTCGCCAAGTTCTGTTTGCTAGTCGCGTTTGTCATAATGTATGTATGTATGTATGTATGTATGTATGTATGTATGTATGTATGTATGTATGTATGTATGTATGTATGTATGTATGTATGTATGTATGTATGTATGTATGTATGTATGTATGTATGTATGTATGTATGTATGTATGTATGTATGTATGTATGTATGTATGTATGTATGTATGTATGTATGTATGTATGTATGTATGTATGTATGTATGTATGTATGTCTGTATGTATGTATGTATGTATGTATGTATGTATGTATGTATGTATGTATGTCTGTATGTATGTATGTATGTATGTATGTATGTGTCTGTATGTATGTATGTATGTATGTATGTATGTATGTATGTATGTATGTATGTATGTATGTATGTATGTATGTATGTATGTATGTATGTATGTATGTCTGTGTATGTCTGTATGTATGTATGTCTATGTCTGTCTGTATGTCTGTCTGTATGTATGTATGTATGTCTGTATGTATGTATGTATGTATGTCTGTATGTATGTCTGTATGTCTGTATGTCTGTCTGTATGTCTGTATGTATGTATGTCTGTATGTGTCTGTATGTATGTATGTATGTATGTCTGTCTGTATGTATGTATGTATCTGTATGTATGTATGTATGTATGTATGTATGTATGTATGTAAACAATTTTTTGATCCGCGATACAGGTCGCCAGTTCTTTCCCCCAATCGTTAGGCGTCAATAATGCGCAAAACCGAGAGGTTTTGTTTAGACTTTGATCTAAAACTAATGTCAAGGTCATCGAATAAGTGACAAACTAGTACCTCGAATAACTCCATTAATAATGGTCGGATTGTTAAAATATTTACATCATTGTGTCGCTGATTCTAACTGCAAACCTCTGCTTAAATAAATGTAGACATCGAACATTTTTCTCAAGCGCCCCAGCCCCAGATAGTTCAGATTTTGCTAAAGGTGTCTCTGTGAAAACCTTATGTGTAAAAAATACCTATATGATCATGGTACACCCTACCCCTTAGATATGTACAACGAGATATGACAATTTCAGCTCAAAAGTCAGTCTTGAAAGAAGCTGCTGACTCTTTATTGTTTTGTCATGTAATTACAATGTCTACTAAATATGATTATACTTATCATCAATAATTTTTAAAACTTTGATGTATAATGTTATGAATCCTTTATACAGAAAATGATGTTCATTGGCCTTTGAAGTCACTGTTGATAGCATGCTATAGACCAAGTCAATTGTTTAAGCAGAAAGGTTGGAGCATAACAAGTCTGTGACATGTTTGAACTGATTCTTTGAATAATGCTTGGGTTTGCTTCTTTCAATAACTGTGATACGATTGATAATGCAAACCAACTATCAATATTTGTACAGAAGCATCGGCTCAGAATCAATCTGGAACTTTTGTTGGGTGGAGCCAAATTTTGGCACCTTGCCGTTCACTGGGCTAGGATTCCCAGATGGATCTCAGTGCCATGTTTGCCCACAGGTAGACTCTTGAATGCAAAGAGATGGCCAATTAATACCATTGTCATGATAAGCAATGATAATAACCACTATGCACATAAAATAATCTACTTCTTTTAACGAAATCTGATTGAGTTGGCCGTCAAATAGCCATGGATGGCAACATGAGTTGAGTTTGCGGGGCAAAAACGGGACATAGCGTCAGAGCCCCTATACATGAAGGCTGTTTCTTCCTGTCTCAGAATGTGATAGACCAGTTTGTCGGACACCATAGCGACACAGCCAGCCCTGTGGACCAGGTGGGTGTGGAATATATATTTCAAATACTGTCAAATATGGTGAATATTAACATTTGTTGTGTCATTAACCTGCACTAACTGATGTATGTATAGACAAGTCAGCTGAATTGATTGGTTACTTTGGTGATGTAATATTTTATGTAGATCTGCATTGACCATCTTTATAATTACCTTATCCTCATATTGTAGAACTGTAGCAATTTCCAAGGTGGGTCCGTTCTCCGTGCTAAAAACAAGACGGCTAAGCTAGACATTGCTGGTGCATTTGCATCTGTTTGTTACCGTGACTTCCCTTGCAAGATTTTTTACACGGAACATGGGGAGCGGTAAGATCAACTCTTTTTGTATAGTTTTAATATGGTTTGTAGAATGTGATAATTGAACATCCAGACACCCTTAAGCAAGGTAGATATATGTGCCATAATGTGAATATTTTGGTTTAATCAAACTAAGCTACAATTTGTCCATCTATTACATTATGAGTTAGTCATGTCATGTGTCAATTTCTTGTTTCATGCAGGAACAAAAACAGCAATCACATACACATGGGTTTCTGATGCCAAACTTTCATTATATGACCATATACAGGTGGCATGTAGCAGGACTAGACCTTTATGATTTATTACTGAGCTGGTGGAGAATTTTTTAAAAATGCAGATCTAACCATTGTCAGTTGAATTTCAACTGGTACATATAACTGGCATTTGAGACCATACATGATGATTTCCCCATTATGATATATATATTTTGGTATCATAGGAGAAACATCACACCATTGTGAATGACTTTGGAGAATGGGCTGTCTGTTATTCTATAGTTATTGAAAAAGCATGTGAAAAGTATTGTTGTTGTGGCTTTGGTTGTTGTTGTTTTGATATTTTAGATTTTACCCACAATTGTGATTCATCTGGATGGACATCGTTAACATACTGATAACCATGTGTCTGTTCTTAACAGCATGGCATACCGTACTTTCATGATGAAAAACTTGGAGAATGTGGACATCCTAACGTATGATTTGGGCTGTTTTCTAAGCACTGTTGTCAAGGTATCCAAACACAATTTTTTATACTATGCAACCTAATGCTGAAAGTTGTTGGCAATTTTAGTTAAACAGTACTGTTGGTGTGCATATGCAGAGAAAAGGCATAAGTGCTGGAGTGACATTTGCCGTATCAATATTCAACGTGTATGGTCATGTTAAGAATATTAATTAAAGTTACAGGAATATTATATTGATTAATATACTTGCATAATAATGTATGATATTATATATTAAAAATATCCACATTAGTAATTCCATTGTTACCAACAAAGGTCATGCTGAATCATCAACTAGTTTTTAATCGCAAATCCAGTATAGCCTAAGTTGCTGGGCTTTTTGATGGTGAAGGAACTGAGAGATGCTGGATCTATTTGGGCAAATTCAGCAAGATCACAAAAGAAATTACCCCAGAGAATAGGTCAGACCCTATTGGGGAATAACTCATGAACTATGGACAGAAAATCACTTCTAAAATACGCTAGTATAACAACCTGTACCTTACTTATTGTCTTTCTACTCAAATTATATTATTTTTTAATAAATTGATTACTTAAATGGTTTTGAAGGCCATACATTGAATGACAGATTGTCATTGCTTATCAAAGATAGTACATCAAGGAAAATTAAGGAGTATCTTGCTTTATTACAAGGCATTGTCATTGGTATTCATAGGCTGTAATTAGTTTAGTAACTTGTAATGTATCCTTTTTGTTGGGGTACCATACATGCTGTGAATATAGTTAATAAGCATTGCTTCATCTAACCAATGTTATCTACAAATTTTATTGAATCATGTCATTGCAGTTGTGAATATTGTGAAAGCTGAAGTTATATGGTAAGCCCACACAATGTTATCAAAATGGCTTCAAACAGGAGCAACCATAGGTCAAGTACATGACTGGTGTTCAGAAGAGAACGAGGTCTTGACTTACAAACAGAGCCATTATGGTAAATGGCTGTTCTGACAAAAATATGCAGTTTGAATTAATGAATTGTCATAGATTTCTGCCAAATGTGGAACCTCACAATTTATTTAAACCTTTTTTTGTGCGTACTCTATAGATGATTGGGAAGCACGTATGCATTAATGTTGTACCTAAACCATTCATTGAGATAAACGCTCTTCTCACAATGTTTTGGGTCTTTGGATAATGTGGATTTTTATCAAATACACAAATGGTGCAGCGATGTATCTGTAATATTCCTGCCAGGAAATATGATCGGGTTGTATTGGGCGATGGTGAATTTAAAAGACCGATCCAACAGTTTTTGAATCACATTGGCAAATCAAACAAGCATCATTAACATTTCAAAAAAAAAAATATATATATATAATGAATGTATGTATGTATGTATGTCTATGTGTGTGTGCGTGCGTGCGTATGTATGCATGTATGTACATATATGTATGTATGCATGTATGTATGTACGTATGAATGTACGTCAAACATGTGAACTGAGAGTATATGTCTAATAGTACATAAGAACTTATTACTCTATGTAAATCTCGCAGAAATGAATCACCAAGGGCAATATATTGATAGCCCGGTGGGTATGGGGGTGGGGGTGTTCTCACTATGTGGAGGTTAGTGGGGATGTGCCGACAATTTGGGTCGGTAATGGGGCGTTTGGTATACAAATGGGTCGTTATTTCTTGAAGACAGGTATCGTAATGGGTCGGTTTTTTGGCAATGACCTGGTAAACTAATATGTACGTTTTTTTGACAGCGAGTAAAGCAATGGATATTTGTGTTGTGATGAGTATCCAATATGATGCTCAATATTGGGTGTTTGTGCGCAAGTCCCCAGGGTCAATGGTGGCTAGCCCTATCAGCCAGCGTGGTTGAGTTGTTTTAAAGACAAGTGATATGGCATGATAAGCAAACAGAAATGTCATGACTGAACGTTCTCCTTCCATTGTTTCCTGCAATATCGTCTAGCTCATGGTCCGGACGCCCTGGGGCGCTCGTTGATAGCTTGCGGACCCGAGTCACACATTTGTTTATTTAGTGGCCGCTATCTAATTAACTGCCTTGCCGTTACTAACCAGAGCATCGTTGTGACTAACCACGGTATTAGCAAATTATTTTTGGAGTTGCGAAGCTTAATAGCTTACTTTGTCATTCTGAATCGTAAGTTTGGTATATGGATGGGTCCCTTGTAACTTCTCGAGAGGGTCTAGATATGAATCGGTGACCCTTTTAAAAAATGTGTATATGAATGGGTCTGTTTTCAGAGGATTTGTATGTAAATGGTTCCCTTTTCTCACTTTGGCTTGGTGTAGATATGGTCCGGTTTTTGTTTTCCCATGGCGGCTCACCCCTACCCTTTTCTAAGGAGAGAACCAACCCACCCCCAGGGATTGATAGCAACCGTCAGCACACCAACATCACCCATCAGAGTATCATTAGCACATCCTCAATGTCTGCAGCACCTTCAACAGCCGAGATATTGAATTTACAAAGCGGTGGTATAAGGTGCAGCCAACACTCGATAAGTTTTTTTGTAAACTAGTCTATACACTTTGTTGTCATTAACACCATTTTGTTAGGAAACTATTTAAGTCAGTAAATGATATTCTAAGGATATGAGCTAGCTCGCAATAGTTGAGGGCCACCAATTGATACATTTAGCCACCATAAAGGGGGCGAATAATGGGGACATCTTGACCTTAGTACGGCTGATGGGACTTGACCATAATTACCACCAACTCTTACATTAAGTATTTTAATTTATTGATATGCTGTTTCTGAGAGAGAAAAACAAAATGTGTAGACAGAAAAAATGCTCTTTATTGTAATCAGGTAAAAACAGCCAGCATGACCAAGGTTTAAACTATGTCATTCTAATTATATAAATGCCACATTGCCAAAAATACAGCTACACAACGGGTTTTGCAGCTTGGCGTTCAGTTCCAGCTGTATTGCTAGAAGCGCAGCTGAAATTGAAAAAGATATATACAGGAAGAATATTAGATAAGGTCAATTACAATGATTAACTGCTTGTTTGAAAAAGGAACATCACTATTATAATTTAGAATACTCTGCATCAGGTATTTACCTTGATAGTTCCATTCCTTCGAAACTTCATGTAGTCTTTGAGTGGTGAACGGTATATATTGTTCTTGAACTCAAACTGTAACGGATCTCCTTTGCACTTTCTTCACAATACCTGATAATATATGAGGGAAACACTAAATAATCTTCACACAAATTATGCCATTACAAGTTTAACAGCTGAAAATATATCACTCATAGTATGCATACAAGTGTTGATGACTTCAAAAAGATGCTACCAAGTTGGATACAATGTGCATCATACATTTGAAGTCAGAACAACAAAACACAACAATGTTACATATTGGTATATATACCTCGGTGCCATCTTAATTCGTCAGATTCATCAAATTACCATTCAATCCTTAAGATTTACATACAAGGAAGGTTGCATAACATAACTGAGAGCTCTGAAAATATGTCATCCTTGTATACCATGTGCACCATGCAACTGGAATCATATGACTGATCTAGGAGACCAGGCCAAGGTCAGCTAATTAGGTCAGAGTTTTAATTGGATCCATACCAATTTATATGAAGCTATGTGTTATGTGTAAATTTGAGAAGAATTTGAATTTACGCTCCTTCTATGTTTTCAAAGATAAGGGCTCATAGTATCCACAAATTAAATGACATAGAAATGTTTTAGGCAACAGAGAGATGGACAGACAAATTAAAAGAGTTCCATTCACATACCATTGATCCATGCAGGAATGCACATGCATACCCAAGTTCATACATCAACCCATATAACTATCCGTTGTGTATGCTTACCTCTAGCTGCTTCATGTCAAGAGCCTCGTGGGGTTCAGGGACATCAGTGTCTCTCTACCTAAACATAGCAATATTTTGATTAATAAAGATCAGCTGCCAAAAGTATGAGGGACTGTGACAAATCACATTAGAAAAAAGGTGAAGGTCATTTAAATATTTTGCCCTTAGTGAGTTAGATAAGATTGTTACTGACAGATATCCTTATCAATACATTACCACTTGAGCAGAATAAAAAGAATTTCAAGCTAATCAACAAGTCAGATGTAAGGCTTCTGTTTTTATATAGGCAATGTTTATTGTCCAAGGAGTAACCCTTTTTATATGGGGCGGCTAGTTTGACAAATATTACTTCAAAGAATATGAATAGACCAGTGGATTATATGAAAGGTGACTCCTAGTATACAACTGAGCTAATAGGGCATATTAATGGATGCATACAAGTTTACATATACACAATGTTTATACTTTTATGCATTTAACAACCCATTTCATAATCTCAAACAATTGTGTATGCTTACCACTAGCTGCATTATGTCAATAGCATTGTGTGGTTCAGGGAGAGAATTGTTCTCCACCTGCAGCGTTTAGTGAGTTTGAATCACACATGTTGGGTGCTAAGAGGTGTGTACATGTGCAGGGCTTTTCCAAAGCATTTTAAGAATGCAAGCAATTAAATGTGAAAATGAAAGTCAGAGGTTATGAATAATGTGCAACAACAATTTACAGATGGATGAATAAACTGACTTCAGAGCAAAGTTATACAAAAAGCTCTACCAGACAGCATTAATATATATGAGTAAATATCAATTACCAATGTTTGACCAGAGGACAGTCTGTGCAAGATATCAACAGCTGACTCAGAGGACACCTTGTGTGGTATGGTATCTGTCTGTGTCTAAAATACAAATAATGAATTGTTGGTAATAATAAACCAACAGAAACTGTTTTCCTTTGCAAGCATAGTGCAATATCTTAAAGCCTTAAATAGTCTGCACCATATGGCTTTTTTTACAGGCATAATTGGATACTGTGCCTGACATGCAAATTAACTTTTAGCAATGTGCACTCACCATCATTCCGTCTGAAGTCACTTGAATTTCCTCTGCCTGACACAGATTGTCATTCGCTGACCTACACACATACACAAAAATTTACCTGTATAACATATGCCAACAACCATGTAATTATAATGCAAAGAATATGAAAAGTGTTACAGGGAGGAGGAACTGTTCTTGGGCAATTTAGTTGAAATATATAATAAACACTTAGCTGAAATGACACACAATTTATTTTTATACAAACTGAGGAGCACATCCAATTGGGCTCGTGTTTTGAGAACCGTTTATAATTATGTTCACTACCATTGTGTATCATTGGACTGGACATGTGTGGTTTTTCGTTATGTCAGATTTAGATTACTCACAAAAATGATAGCAGATTTTAAACATATATGGGGAAATCTTAGAATCAATTGTATACACACCGTTCTACCACCCCACAGCTTCCATCGTCCAGACTGACTTTCTACACAGCAAAGGTACGGGGAAAGTTGCCAAATAATCGCGAGAGTAACCAAGGATGTCAAGTGCATAAACTTACTCGGGACGAAGATCGGCTATGACGGGGAGCATAGCGTTACCGGTAAATCACAATCAACCTGACTATATTCCCGCGCATTTGCAAAATTAGATGACTCTTTGTTTTAACAACATACGATACGTTATGGTTTATCACCTTGGAAGGGCCGGGCAATGAAGTGGAGGGAATGGTGAAGAATAATTTGTAAAAAGTAGCTATGCGAGTTTAACGACTATTGATGATGATCACACTTTGTCAATGAATAGAGTCCTCCATTTTCAACCCTTCCAATTCTCATATGTTTTGATGTTTATTCATTATCTCCAAGTAACCAGTAGGCGATTCTATAATTTTTTTTGCCACATTACACCTATTTCTTTCGTCATTTGTTCATTATGTCTGCCTTAAGAATGGGTTTTTCACCCGACATTCCCAATACGTAGCAGATTGGTTTGCCTCGCCTACTCGCATCCCAACTCCTGGTAGCTCATTTTGTCTTTGAATGAGTCAACTCTCAATAGGTGGTCTTGTACATTAATAACCAAGGTTGTTCACCTATATTAATTATGAAACTAAGCGATATATAAGAACAATTCATAAAACCAAAAATTCTCCGTCTCGAGAGGTAAATGCAGATGATGTGCACCACTTGATTCGAGAGCTGTCATCGTATCAATAGGCTGACTAGAGTGGCTTCCAGTAGCCAGAGGGCGCTACTGTCATCCTATGGCATACGCATGACCAGCGACCCCCAGTATCCTATAGTATACGCTGACCCCAGTTGTATCGTTAATATATATAGGTATATATATATATATTATATATATATATAGATATATATATATAAGAATAATATATATATATATATATAATATCTCTAGATCTTGAGAGGTATATAATATTAGATGATATATACCACTTGATATAGAGCTGTCATCGTATCATATAGGCTGACTGGAGTGGCTTCCAGTAGATAAAGGGCGCTACTGTCATCCTATGGCATACGCATATACCATAAACCCCCAGTATATATATATATAGTATACGCTGACCCAGTTATATCGTTTGATATATATTTATTTATATATCAATATATTTTTATATATGTATATACATTAATATGTATATATATATATATTCATATATATGTATATATATGTATCGATACATATATATATCGATATATATATATATATATATATACATATCTATACACATTTATATATTTAGATATAAATATATATGTATATTTACATGTATATACATATATATAAGTATATATATATATATATATATATATTTATATATATATATATATATATATATATATATATATATATATATATATATATATATATATATATATATATATATATATATATATATGTTTATATATATATATATATATATATATGTGTGTATATATATATATATATATATCCCAAGCGCTGGTGGGCTTGTTTGCAAAAACGGCCGTCCCTGCATCTATAAATCGGGGCACATAGTATGGTATAAAGGCCAAACGCCAGTAGCAAGATCTACAGCGCTAAAAGGTTTCAATGAGCAAATTAGGAGACATTACCATTGATTACTAAGAATATATTGCGTTAATAATGAGGAATAATAAGTCTTCCGTTACCTAGCGCATTTCTTCTTATATACCTAAGTAGCTGAACGAATTTGATATGTTTCGTTCATTATAAACGATTGCTTTTTTCACTCTCGATTTGACGGGGTATTTTATCTGCCATGTTTGAAGGTTCTAGCTACCTTGGGTACTGATATTAATAGGCGTTTGTTCCTGCTAGAAAGACTCGATTATGTTCCTTATTCGTGTTGGGAACACAAAAAAAGGAGTATAATGAGTTAGGAAGTTACGCATGTGCAGTTTGAACCCTTTTTGCATGTTCTCGCTCACATCTATAGTGTTTAACGATGTTCAAGCAAGAGAGACTTATTCAGGATAACCTGTCACGAAGAAATACAGATGATCGGTAATGAAATAGAGCTTTTACTACAGGGGCCATAGTGTTATGAGCACCGTGATCATATATGCCTTTCTCGGAGATGTGACAGTCGTTACGATGTGATATACAATAAATCAAAATCAATATAAGCCATACATTGTTACATTATAAAATTGGCAGAGCTGGAACATCAAAGCATTATGCATAAATAAAGAAGATGGTTTGACGATAAAGTATTTATGGTATCTATTACGAAGTTATACCGGAATAACGTGGTTGATGGTAGCCTATTTTCCATTAATTAGTTCAAATAATATTCCCCGCATTAAACGCTTATCCGTGCAGACTCCAATGACTCCATTAGAAGGGCAGGCACTTGCACAGTAAAATACTGCTCAAATAATCATCATGATGTTAAGCAAGTAAAGCATACATATCGTTTATGGTGATTAATGACCCGTATGACGCACTGCTGATGTAACTTTGGCAAGGGATGTTCAGAAATATCGCATGATGTCGGTCGTGGGTGCTACTATGATTGAACACGAATACACAAGGTTGTTCAAGGTTTTCTTCTGGTCCCTCAAAAAATATTTAATAATCGTTTTTCAAGGTTGACAAACCGTGGTTAATCGGAGCAAACCATGTCTCCGACGGGACGCCGGGGTAATATCGATTCATCTAGGGTTGATATGCTGTGGAACAAGAAATGTAGTTGAAAACTGTTACAAAGCAATTTCAAATAGCGCTGTATTCACTGCTTGATATGTTACTTGTGTTGCGCTGATAATTATATTTATCAACACGCGTGCAATGAGTTACACAACATACTTGATTATGAGCCGTGTATCTATGTGTGGTGCTCACGATGAATGCATTAATCGCGACATGCAGAAATGGTATTGTATTAGTTTGACCTCTCCCCGGTCCATTTTAAATTAGTCCATTTAGGTACTCTCGTAGGCAATAAATCAGCCATTATGGGCGTTGGATATTGTAGCAGCACGAACCAGAACTACATAAGAGACAGCAAGACGGTCAGCATGGTGTGAACATTAATGGCAGTTTTCCTTCTTGATATACACTCTCTGGGTTACAAACGCTCTTTTGCAAAAAAGTAAAGATCTGCTACTGCATAATCCGACGATTTGCTGTCAGACAATTAACGCACACGTCATTGTCATCGTTTAACTCCAGTGATCGCGTTACAGTAGCATAGTATTCCCGTCAGTAGCATAGTTGTTACCGTCAGTAGCATAGAATAGTCTCTATCAGGAATAGACATTAAGTTCTAATATATCCTTTAAATATTTAACCACAGTTAACTAAAGCGGGACACAGACAGGTTGTGAGCTTCATAAAAATATGTTTTGTAAGCTGAATCAATATCTTTAGCTTGTTTTGATACGTCTAATGATTCTGCAATGATTTAACATTGTTGTTAAGAATATATTAACCCAATATATTAACGTCACGAAACAAAATTCACTTATTGGTATGTTGGAAATTACATATTTCTCTAACACACGCATGCGGTACATAATTACTGGGTCTATGTTGCTGTGCAAGATATCAATGCCTCGGTCTTACCTGTAAGTACAACACCACAGGGAAGGTCAACGTTAGCAATATATCGATATAGCAATAAATATATTCTGACCCGTGCATTGCTTAGTTTGAACCCCCCCCCCCCCCCCAAAACACACACAGCCACCCAACCAACCCCACACCCACCCTGTTGTTGATTGCTTGTAAAGCTCTGCTTGCCAGCTAATATGACATTTATGACGTTTGCTAATGACCAGAATGAAAAGCTTATGGTGTTTTATGACGCGTAAAACGAACACAAGAGCGGCAAGCTAATTCTTTGAGTTAATCCATTGATGTAAGTTTAGTAGAAGAGTGCTTCTTCTTTTCATTGTCGCAAAACGCTTTGAAGTTATTAATTATTCAATTAAAATGACAATATCCAACGCTGATGTAATTGTGTCTAAGATTGTTTGTCCTCATTTGTAATTGCTTCGATAAGACAAGAATGAGAAATCGTTGGTCGCCCATTGCTGCGTTGTCTATGCATAAATAGCGATTCCAATCAACAAAGCGCAGAGAGCGATTGGCTGTGAAAAAGCCACAGTTCGATAATCCTCATATCAAGTTATAATTTCTAAATCAAATATGTGCTCGTTCATAACGAATCATATTATGTCAACAAAATATTGCAAGAAACGTGGTTAAGGGTAGCCTGGTTATTGCTATACACTAAATAAAGTTGGGCAATACATGTCAAGCAGCATCTGAAAGGTTGCGTCGAAAACTGCAAAGTCAGCACGAACTCTACGAATAAGCATCCTGTATTTACGTTTTCAGATCAAAAGTTTACACTATGATGATGAAAGCGATTTACATATCCACACATCGAAGTGGTTCAATAACAGATATGCGTGCTTTAAATAGTATGAACGCAAAAAATGTTGTTGAAAAGGGGGATCAATATGATTAATCTGTTGGTAGGCTAAAACCATAATGTCAAAGTGTTTTTCCATTTTATTTACTTGGAATAAATGCGCAACAGCATAGCACTTTAATTTTACCCGCCATCTGATGGTTTTTTTTCCCTATGTCTAATACCAGAATGTTTTGGTCCGGATTTTCAAATGCATGCTCGATCGAGTGAACGTTGACTAAACTGCACTGTTAGAAACAACTTGTTGTACAATTGTACATTCTGCGACACTCAAAAGCTGCCATACGTGACATAGGTACTGCAAATAGATCATATTGAACAACCTTTCTTAATCTGAATTGCTGTATGTAGCACACAATTGATTTGCATTCATCTATGATGAAAGTTATGTCATGGTTTGCAAATGAACAGAGCAAAGTGTAACACAATTACGATTTATGCTAACAACATACATGCTCAATGTCAATTCAGGAAGTTCGAGCCTGTAAATCGAATTATTGATTAATATGCAATTTCGATTATTTTGAATGAACCTGGCTTAAATTTATGATTCCCAGCATAACAAATGTTGTTTATGAATCGATATGCGTCTTCAACACAGGGAAGCTGGTACGTTAGCCTAATGACCTCCTGAGGGATACTTCCTGTTTAATTTTGAGGTAGTTAGAGGCTGAAATTAGTTAATGTTAGTAAACTATGCACATCTGTCCGCTCTGTATGTGTATTGAAAACCCTTTAATATCAGTGATTATTTAGATCAAAAAATAAAATTTCCTGAAAATGGTGTCGATTGTCGTCGACATGAACTCTAAGTGGATACTAAAGTTTGCTGAACTCGTAAAGAAATGCCTGATTAATTGGAATTGGATGCCGGGAAACAGACCCACGAATTTAGTCGAGGATCGATTTAGCTGCAATTATTCATTGCATCCAACAAACTGCACCACTTTAATACGTGCAGCTCCTGTACGACCAGATTGCCTTTTGTTTGTGTTCGTGGTACTTGTTTACTCGGTGATAGGCCATAATGTTTTCATGACGGCATAAATTCAAGAGGCTGTGCAAAGAGAGGCGTTAACGCCCACGCAGGGGGATGGGTTCAGGATTTTATTACATCGCAGTGTCTTGTTTTCCCATCGTCCAACCTTAAGTGCCTCTGTTGTCTTTAACTTGGTGAACCGCAATACATTACCTTTTTTATATGTCTCAATTATATATTTATCGTACAAACACAAGATAACTTAGCCAGAGTTATTTCAAAATTATCCAAGCAGACGTAACGAACGATATATTCTCACTATAAACTATTTTAGAACTGATTGAAATTACGTACCAGTCGAAGTAGTGAGTCGCATGCAGATAGGCGTCAACACTTACCATTTGATTTCATCAATATTACCACTGTGCTAGCTAAAATATGCATCTTAGGCAAACTGTTCGAAAATATTGATTCACACCCAAACAACTGCTGTTCCAAATGTATCTATCCAGCTCTTGAATGATGCATATAAACATACCAATGCGAATATCCGATGTTTATTCAAAAATATTGATGCAGTTTTCGTCAACCAAAAGGGTTGATGCGTCATTTATTGATCAAACCTACAAATGGTTGGTTTGCTATAATTTGCCGCATAATGTTACAGCACATTTATCGCTTCTGTGGTTGATTCAGAAATAACGCGGCTGGGTAATGGTAAATGCAAACCTGTAGACAAGCACAATGCTCACCTCACATTTAACTGCTGCAAAAATACATAAATCGGGTTTGTTGAATTATTTTTATATTATGTTTACATCATAATTATCATGGAGTTAATGTTGAACATAACATTGCATGAAACGTCCCTTGTACATCATCGTCACATGCTCCCGTGACTCGCACCCATCCATAATTCTCCCTATACGCGTCATTTGCAGCTTCTGTAGCTGACAATAGCTACACTGCGCTGCTGTTGCTTCTAGCAGACTTTCTGTCAATGACTAATGCATCATTAATTCCTTTGGTAATTAAGCTTTTACATTGTTACCGCGGTAAGACTGGGGGAGCTGTTCCTAGGTGATCTCTCAAGTGGCTGGATGTCAACATCAGCCATTACCGTAATTGAGTTACCTGCATAAGTGACATACTCTGATGATTTCCTTGTAGGGTTCATGATTGTTGTAGATCTAGTCTCATTTACAGTCCATGCAGAGCATGACCACCAATGAGTGAGTAGCCGAGGTAAGGAGATGTCTGTGGATATAAACCAGGTCAAAGTAACATTCACGTCCATTTGGGCAAATGGGTTTGACTTAGAAGTGTGCAATAATTAGCAAAATATTACACAAGGAATAGAGGGTCAATTCACGGTGATGGCTTAGAGGGTGGTATTGACAGGGCATAATTTGGGCACTCACTAACTTGACCTACACCCGCTGCCTACCCCTGTTTGAGTATCGCTGATATTAATCCTAGCGATTCTTGAGAGCCCTCGTAATATCGTGCGAAAGGGAGGATGCACAGCCCGCATTATTTTGCGCTTGGATAGCAACTGCCTATAATTATGGCCTTTGTTGTTCTTATTAGTACGAATGTTTAATCATGGAATGATATCAGTCAGCTGCTGTTTATGACTACATAACTGTTAACAGCCGTTCATATTACCCATGTGTTACAACCTAGCCTGTCACCCTGTGTGTTTAGGCGCCGTAATCGCGTGAGTTTTGGCACGTGCCTCGGCAGTTATATCGTTGAACGGCTGTAACCCTTCTCTTCAAGTATCTAACCTTTCCAGGTACAACAGACTGATGTAAACAAATCAGATGCGTGCGTGTGTGTTGGTGTAGATTTGTGTGTGTGTTCGTGTGCGTGGGTGTATGTGTGTGTATGTGTGTGTTTATGTGTGTGGGTGTGTTTGTGTGTGTGTGTTTGTGTGTGTCTGTGAGTGTGCTCGTCTGAAATTAGTCATGATGTTTCGACATGTAATTGAAGGAAAGAGGATTTGTCCCCTTCAAGCGGTCAGATAAATTAGTGTGTGTTCTAGGTGGAATAAAATGATTTACATTCATACACATCATGAAAGCGACTACCTGGCTAATAACTGGAAAACCAATCGTGGTAATGGTAAATATATACGCGTTCATATTTTTAAATTGTTGTCAAATATCTGCACAATTGTTCTGAAAGTCTTCTACATAAATGATCGCATGGCGCATAATATCCACATCTGAACCATGTGGATACCAGCAAACATGAAGACGTTGTACGTAGCCTAAGCTTAGTCCGCCACCTTTACAGGCGAATTGACATTTTCTTCTATTCTGTATGTTTTATACTGTTAGGGATGCTGAACAAGGGTTCTGTATCATGCGATCGTTAAATCATAGGGCGCATCAATCAAAAACAGCTGACAACAACAGATGGTTCGGCAAACACTTCGCGGTACAGCCTCTGCCTTGTTAAGTATATGTTTTTAATTCGCTAGACCTTTATTGTCCACCTTATTCCACATTAACTGTGCAACCAAGATTAGAACGCTAAGGTGTGAGTGGAAAACCACACGCATTTACTAAACTAAAATAATACCTGATAAGCATTTGTCCTTATTAGTTGGGATATTTGGTGTACTTAGGAAAGCTCAATACTAAATAATATTTCGTTGGAGCAAGCTGGTAATCATCTCGCTTATGTGGCAGGCGCATCATCTGCAAAATGTTTGCACATATCACTATCAACCGACAGAAGAAGTAAAAATGGTTAACGGCTTTTCTCAAAACCATTCGTTTGACTCTCAACGCGTAAAATGATATAATCACATAAATATGTGTTGGGACTATCGCGTTTGTTCTTTAGTTAGTTCACTCGTAACTTAAAAGGTAACGTCGTTATTATGTACGGACGTACTTTCTATTGATTAAATAATTATAATTATAATTATACTGAATAGTATATATTACGAAGACATAACACGAGGGTATATTATTGATTGCAAGGGCAACATGTTATAAGCACTGTCCAGATTGATAGAACACCCTCGATGCCATTGTCTGTGTAACTCACACGCACACACTCTCTCTCTCACACACACACACGAACACACGAACACACACAACAGATACACACGCACACAACAACACACACACACACACACACACACACACATATATATATATATATTTATACATATTTAGTACATTTATTCTATCATTAATTTTTGATTATTTAGTTCGGCATGTTTTAATTGATATAATGAAAACGTTAAATGCAAGTAAAAATCTTTTTATACTGGTATATACATTTGGTATTCGAAAGGTCGTCCACGGCAAGACACTAATTTATACGTATAAATCCAACCTTGTGTGCCCATATCAAGTTTTCGGCAATGAAATTTCAAAATAAATCAAATATTCAAATCTTTCAAAACAAACATATCCAGCACCATAATAAAACATATTTCGGCAGTTTGGATCGAGGTATATATGGTTCTATGGAAGGTATTTAGGTTTGCGGGTTATGTCAACGAATGATTAGTTGTTAAAAGTTTATTTCGCTATGATATTCAAAATCCAGCGAAATCACTCGTGAAAGATTATGTTTGTACGTTACTAAGACTAGACTATCATATTCGTATGGTCAAACAAAAATATTGTCATTTATTTTGAAAGAAAATGTGCATTAACTTTATGTGAACATACTGGTATATCCTTTCGTGGACCCAAGTCTACGAAAGGTTGGCGGTTTGTATATATGTGTATCTGTGTCTGTTTGGGTGTGTGTGGCTGTTTGTGTTATTCTTAGTAAGCGTGCGTTTGAAAGTTTATGTGTGCATTTATTGATATATAAACTTTTTGGCGGGATGCACTTTGTTCTTCACCTTTTCCTAAATATTTATGGTGGTAATCTACTCGCATGACCTTAAAGCAATAAAGCAAAATTGGAAACATCATGATCATTTGTCTAATGATGGTTGTGTTCGTGATACTTGCTTCCGCTCTGATATTTTCAATGTTATTTTAGATGTACTGTTTTTGGTTGAGATCTGGTTATAAACCATTATATTAATGCCCACGTCGCAGGACCATGGTTAATCATTTCATTGTCCTTGAATGACGTCATAAAACAAATGTGTAATGAGTCATTGTGAGTTGAACTAAAACACACATTAGCTATCTAATTATGCAATCTAAGATCTGATCGAGCGGATTTTGAATATATAGAGCTATCTTTGTGCAAGTAGTCTACAGTGGATTGAGCAGATTCATTACTGTCTGCAAATTATTCTGGGAGTCTTTGTAACACCCATGGTATCGCCAAGTTGATATTGCTACTTAGCTGCTCCTTCCAGCGCATTTGGCCATTACGTGGCCATTATCACTTGCGTATTCCACATATCGCCTTCAAGCCCAAAAGCAGTTCGAATTAACGCCCAATTTGTTTTGTGCTCTATAAATAACTGTGAGGACATTGACTGTCGATATTATTCAAAGAACAGCATCGTTTGGGGACAGTACAGAAAATCATATAAAAACAAACCCACAAGCATTTTACGGCTGTGCAAAGTCAAGTCTAAAAACTAAAAACACTCAATGTCCTCAATTAAATGGTGTAAATAATGTTCAGCTAAAGAAAGGGCGGATTTACTTAATGGTTACTTTGCATCAGTATTTACTGACGAGATACCAGAACTCTCGGAACCACTTATGTTATTGAACAGTGGTGATTAGGAACAATTAGAATACCTTTACGTCGAGACCAAATCCTAGTTAAATTCGTTTAATCATAAAAGTCACCTGCCCCGGATAAACTCTGCCAGTGGCTTCTGCAAGAAATCTCCTCAGTAAAATCGCCAGCACTCTTTATCATACAATTGATGAAGAGACTTACTATTCCAAGAGGGAAATGTCCGCAGCCTGTTAATTACCGACCTGTCATGGTTATAACCTTAGAGAGCAAAATAATGGAAACATTCGCTCACTGAACACTTGCTCAAGTATAACATGAAAAAAATCTCAGCATGGTTTTTGTGCAAGTGGTCTTGATTAGCAACGTTTTTTGAAATATTAGAGGAAGTTACAAAAATTGTAGATTTTGACAATCTTGTCGATTTGACGTAACATGGTGTTCGCAATGCAAACCTATAAGACTAATCTTGCCGTTGCTACTGTAATCGGAAGGTTAGTGAATGATGCTAAACTATGTTATCAATGTGATGAAACACTAATTTTTTAACCATTATATGTCAGTTTTCTGTTTACAAAAATCTAATGCGGCTCTGATTTACGATATGCTTCCATCGCAGTTACAAACAATATTTGAATTATACAGCTATGTTTTAACTGTGTCATTAACAATATTACTTGAACTAATGCAGATATGCCTTAATCATTACTCCATGTACCTACGATTGAATTAATTTAGCTTAAACTACACTTCCAACGCATCAAAACTATTAGAAGAGTAGCAACTTTGAAGGTATTTACATGAACAAAATGCCCTACTTCCTGCAAACCTATAAGAATAATCTTGCCGTTGCTGCTGCAGTCGGAAGTTCAGTGAATGATGCTATACTAATTGCCTGCACTTGAAAGTGATACAAGCGACACAATGTACCATAATCATGTGCCATGTCATACTTCATTTACCGGTGACATACCAAAAACCTCTTCAACAAATGCTCAGCTAAAACCCAAAATGGTGTAAAGTCAGAGATCAAAATAACTGCTACTTATCTAGGACCAATATGACAGCACTGAGCTGAATGTTCAATCTACCGAGCCCCAGTCGAAAGAGCCCATTGCCGATAGTTCACAAGCTGTTTTAACTTCTCCATAGTAACCTACAATAGCATTGTAGCAGCTGGAGGGGGATGTGGGGTTCTTCGGCTCGAGTATTCATGACGCTGTATGGTATTCAATTAAGGGTGAAATGGGACTCGGGTTAGAATTAATCCAAGAATATGCAACGAGATATAACGCTGGTTTAACCTGCAGGGGGAGCGTCTAGTGCAGTTACCCCGTACACATACCCACATGCAATATATATGCATTAAGGGTAAGGACCTAGGTTATATTCCGTGATTTCTATGATTCCCTGCGTCCTAGACCCAACCTATCCAATAAAGAACGACTTATAACATATACGGTTACCGTCTCTACCACAGATAATTGACTGATACGCAAGCCATATTACTGTCACGGCAACTCGGTTTGAAAGTGTCGTACTAACACAGGGGCAATACGACAGAGGCTTATCTCAACAATGTGATGAAACACTAATGTTTTAACCATTATATGTCAGTTTACTGTTTACAAAATCTAATGCGGCTCTGATTTACGATATGCTTCCATCGCAGTTACAAACAATAATTGAATTATACAGCTTTGTCATTAACAACATTACTTACCTAATGCAGATATGCCCTAAATCGTTACTCTATGTACCTGCGATTGAATTAATTAAGCTTAAACTACAATTCAAACACATCAACATTATTAGAACAGTAGAAACTTTGAAGGTACTTACATAAACAAAATGCCCGTCCGGCGGGTCAAATAAAACATTATACGGATTTAGGTAAAACATGTTAATGACTAAGTAATGATGAGTTTGTGGGGCGGGGTATGGCTTGAGTTGATAAGTAATCGTCAGTGGTGGTTTTTGAGTGCGGTAGGTGCTTTGGCCGCTTTTAATTACCTGTAAATATATACAGACACGCATTTAGCTTTTTGGGTACGGCATATTTCAGCATTACATAAGTATTTTTCTGTTGCCCCAATTCAATGGAACTAACAACTTTTAACTAATCTGTAGGATAAACGCTATCAAATAATTCAAAATCAAATCGGAAGCGCGGTTGACATTAACCTCGGCTGCAGATAGTCCCTTCGTATTATTTGATCTTACAAGCAAATACACCATTTAAATAATTAATATGGCATACTTAGCAATCTTACCTGCAGCATCTATTCGCTTCTTGATCTGACCTGCAGTGCAGCTCTTTACATATATCATGCAGCAGCCTAGATAATTATCGATCAGTTTGGCATTAGCAAAGTTGACCTGTCCTTGGACCGAAATCTATTCCTTTTGTCGCATACAGGTATCTTCCTAGTGTAAATAACATTGCTTCTTGCCTCGTGCAGTTGTACGAACGGATATATATGATGCCCATAACTTGACTCGTTGCGTTTGTGCCATGGGAATAAACGGACATTGCCCTTGCATCCTCTTCTGGTTGATCACTGCAGTCGATATCGAAGTAAACCCTTCGATATTATTTTTATATCTCCAGAAGCCCTAGTGATCTTACCTGCAATGTATCCCTATGATGCCTCATTTTACCAACATCAGCTCCCAGTCCTGTTCACTGTTTAATTTCCAACTTCGCTGATCTTGACATACCCCTTGGTATTCTATGTGTCTTCCCTATGTCCATCTATCACCATGATTCGGCCACAATATAGGAAATGATTTATGAATTTAAACTTGCTTCTCTCCATATGCTATGTTCTCATCAAAGCTATGTCCATCGTATGCCATTCCGTGTCACACAATACGGTTGCAGTGCACTAAGCTGTCGATAATATGGCCTTCCAATATATGCTTGTTCACAAAGTTGAGCAAACACAAAGGTTCATATGTGTACATTCATCATGTACTACGTCTAGTATCTTTTAAACTTGCTTTTTGAACACGTTTGCCTTTTTGATGTTTTTTAACTAAATCAAGCTCATTTACACATAAACAATACAGCAGACAAAAAACAGAAACTTGCATATGAGTGGATAATCGAAGCAGAAAACGATACCATATCCGCAAACAAATGGTGCGCGTCGATGCTGTAATTGCTGCATCATTCAAGCTTTCAACTGAGAAAGCTACATTTCCCACGACAGCGTTATCTATACAATATGATGACACGTACAAGTTAATTGCATATGAACATCAACCTTGCGCCTTTAATTCGTTGCAAGGCTGCAAGATCATGGGCACCTTAGTTGATAAGTTTACAGCGGTTAATCCCTGCTGAGGTTATAAATTCACGCTGACTATTCAAAATATGCGCGCTAGCGTTGATAGCAAATATTTGGATTTCACAAACTTATTTTCTAATTTATTGACAACTTACAGCTAATGGTTATTACGCCTGTCACTCGTCAATATAGATATCGAAGCTACTGGCGGACACCTAACTTCATCAATCTATTTAATTACATGTTTGCAGAAATGGTTTTGATAACATCAGCGATAGATCTACAGATACAAAATGACTTATGCGTATGTCTCTGATTGATTTAATTAAGTTGGTATGGTTTCCAATAAAGTAAAACGTTGCTATGAAAATTCATTCCAATCTATGTATGACAATCAGAATTGTCCTTAGAGTGCGATATGTACAATTGAAGCAGCAAAAATAATTCACGTCACATTGCTAGATTTAAACTGCATTTTTAATATATTCATTGTCATTGACTGAACGCATTTATGTCAGCATCTTTGTTGCTATAACGTCGCGGAACTATTTTAACTCGGGCTGGCTGCACGGAAATGAAACATCGGAAGTAACTAAATAAATAAAATGCCCTATTTCCAATATAAGTCAAATCACTATAGATTAGCGAGATTATGCATGGAAATGGAAAAGTTATTCGGTACAGTATATATAACAAAGGTTTATGGTGATCATCATGTGGGAAGATTCTGCTTTATGAATCATATTCCGCTGACCAAGTGCGAGGGCAAAGCTTTGCGTCATAAATAATTCAGTTCAACATCACAATATTCTTTACTGATTAGCCAAAATGCCATGATGAAGGCAATTAATTCTATCATCATCCACTGTCACATTGCTTGAAGTGTGATGATTTTCGTTTCACAACTCATGAGGTCATTGTATCGCTGTAAAGCTATATGTGGATTCGGGGCATGCGTCTCATTTACTACAATGACTAGCTATGACTTCAAGGATGGTTTAACAGAAGATATACAAATATATGACAATGGCTTTTATACTGACTACATACACACTACTTAGCTTGGGAACGTTAATGTTTCTTCTGATTTGCTGAGTGAGCACGATGTAACATAGCATGCCGTGATTGCAGGGAAATTAAAGGCACCATCACGCCAGAATATTGTAACAATTTTTAGCAGGATAGAGCTCCATTGTGATGCACATTATTAAGCAGGACGAAACATGCTAAGGGTGAAAAATATTCATGCCTTATAGTTGATTCCCGAGAGGCATATTAAACATGCATGCTCGTTAGTTCGCTGCTAACGATTTATAATACCATAAGTACTGCGCGAAGTTTCTGCTAAAAACATATGCACCCCTAGGGCAGTAGTTATATTCGATGCTTTTCAGACTAGAGACATTAATATCCGTTATAGTATCTTATTATATTTCTAACCTGCCAAATATGGCCTTATTACAAAACATGCATGGAAATGAAAATAATCTGTATCAATATACAATATTAATACAAATATTTCAAGATCAATTTAGAGTAGTGCATTTGGTGTATGGATTAGGAATATTGCTTTCTTAACTGCTACCTGAAGCTGATTTATGTGAACTTTAGCTTCTATCGATCACCTTGATGGCCGCATGGTACCATTCAACCGAACTAAAAATATATTCTTTAACCGACTATGCTTTTATGCATTCATAAAGCCACTAAGTCTGTATTGGAATGACTCGTATGAGGCAGGCAATTTAGTAGGTATTCACATAATGCAGTGGCGATGATATTTTGTTGCCAGCCATATCTTTTAGTATGCATCTCTTTTGAACGCGTTATGCATAATCATTTGTTTTAGTGGCCTCTTTTGCGGATGACGTTCTACAAATTGCTTCACATTTATATAATCCCGCGATTTATAGCCCACCATATCTACGCTTTTTAATAACTTAGCATATAGTCACGTAAGCTACCGTGGTGTTCAATATAAGTTCGCTCATAAGTGAGTGTAGAAATGAAGCTTTAACATAGTAACCGGAAGCCAATGATGATGTATATTGCAATTTCTATTCATTCAGTCGTATGCTACAACCGAAGGCACGGGAATATGGCGACATTGCAACGCATTCCGGTCAGTCAACTATTATTTTGCGTCTGGTAGTCATTTTGCAGGTACCACTTGTCCCATATTGATTGTAAGCCACCGCATGCAAAGCAGATTCAACATCTGCAGTTTGTGGAATTGAAACGAATTCAGCATATATAGGTCGGCGAAGGTTATATTTGATAATCAAGCTACTGATAGGACTGCTAAATCATATTTCTTCATATAATAACATAAGCGTGAGCCACTTGATATCATTACTTATGTTGTTCATTACTTTGCTTATAAGGGATAATCGATATGCTTAAACTCACGAGAGTCAATCGCTCTAAGGGAATACGATTTAGACTATGGTTAATTTTCATCGAATGTAACCCCTGATTTACAATTATTCTGCCAAGTTGTCATCATAGAATGATGAGGGCAACTAAAGGCGCTCTGTATTATCTTCGGAGTGTTTGAGCTGATAGACAGACAAATCTTTGACATTACCTGAATTGCATACTAAGCAAATAATACTGCATCTTGCATTCGTCAAATCGATCAACCATTGGAAATGAATCATGCTATTTTGCCTGTGGCGATAATATCTACCATAATAGAGTATATTGACTTTACAAGGTGCAATAAAAATGTTAACATTATGATGAATCCTTGCTGTTAGGATTTATATAAAGTGGCCTTCTTTACAGTACATATAAAACTAAGGGCGGGCAAGGTGATCGCGCATCTGGGAATGAGGGTACATTGATGATAGTTCGGTCAAGTGTAGTATTTCATTTAATTACGTTCCATGTCTATTAAATGACCATAGTGCTCCTTCCTTCAATGTGCCACTATCTCCACGGCATCAACCTACCATCTCAAATTTCAATCCCAAAATTCCGTTGCATCAGACGCCTTCTCCAGCATTCTCACGTGTCTAGCTCAGTATCTTCAAAACTTACCACTCGTTTCACCTCTCCGTCCCTCTCTATTTCTCCCATACATTTCGATAAGGTAAAACACAAATTTTGCACGCATCTCATTTTGCCTCTACCCAAATGATATGTGTCTGCATAGAAAATAATTAATCATATGCAGCGATGAGGCAAGAATTCGGATTTGAGAATTATATCAACACACCTTATATATATACACGTTCACAATTTTTTAAGTAAATTTTTACTAACATTATTCTTTTATTATTTATTCGGCATATCTTCAATAATATAATGAAAAGATTGAATGCAAAAAAAAAAATATATACTTTTGGTCCCCTAAAGGTCGTCCACGAATGGTCAAGATACTATTTTATGCGTATAAATCCAACCTTTCGTGCCCATATATATTTGTGTATATTTGCGGAATACAGAAATTTTGAAATCATTTTCCGTCTTTTTTGGATTAGGATAATAATATTTGTGGTAGATGTGATCTTAATGAGCCATTGGCAGCGTTTTGCGAACTTATTTAAAGCAGTAGATAACCTTCAAATTAACGCATTCCAAGCTCATGTTTAAACATTATTTTGACCATTTAGGCAAAAGTATATGTGATTGTAAGGGAATTATTGAGATTATCAGGTAATGTCAACGAATGGTTAGTTGTTAAAATTTAATTCTGCTCTAATATTCAAAATGTAAAAAAATCATTCCTAAAAGATTGTATGTGTACGTTATTAAGACTACACTATCACATTAAAATGGTCAAGCTAAAATATTTGTGAACATTTTGAATGAAAAAATGCATTGACTTTATGCGGACATAGTGATATATCCTTTCGTGGACCAAAGTGCTTATATATATATTTCGTTCAATTATATATAATATATTGAAATAAAGGTTGATAGTCAACAAACTATGTTATACACAAGTATCACTGTATGAAGAATGCACAAATTCGGCATTCTGGTTGGTAGCGATATAGTGTGTGTCTTCATGTTTTTTTATCAGAGAGACATCAATAGGCATGCAGCTGTATCCGATGTCTAAGCTACTCCAAAATGCCGAATCAAAATAGCGTACATTTTCTATTAAACTATTATGAGTGGAGTTAAGTGTTGCTTTTTCCCCATCTCAAATGTACCGTAATGCCTAAATATCCTAGAATGACGACAGTCATCAACCGGACTCCTTTAGTCACCATTAACTACCGCGTATTATGGTTGTGGATAAAGTTAGGAGAAGTAGTTTTGCTCGTGACGCGGCAATGTGATGTTTTATTGCTACATTCCATTGCTTTATTAGACGGGGTTTGACAAAATATTTTATTCCAAATATTGAGCCTACAGCGAAACTTTTGTAAGGCTCCCACAATGCCACACTTCGATCAAAGCCATTTTATTTAATCTACCAATTTGCATTTAATACTCTACAATGAACCAGGAATTGAGCATGCGTTTAAAGTAGAACTTAAACTGCATGCTGCTCCTTGTGTGTATCGTTATCAATGCGTTCACCTGGACTTTTTCATAAGCTGCCGTTAGGGGGTTGCTTACTCACAAATAGATATGGGTTTGAGTTATGCATTGCTCCACGCGGCATATATTGGGGCCTAGATAAACAAACAGCAAAATCGTGCTGCATTGCAGGGATGGGCGATGTTGGGGAACAATACATTTCGCGAGCTTAAACCTGTATACTATATTGCGTGCTGATTATATACGGCGCATTTTCACTGTGGGACTTTTAGGGGGAGTATGAATGATGACCACACCGTGTCATCTCAGGAAATCAATCAGTGTGTGCGATCTTATTGCCAAATCCAGTGCTTAATCTGCGAAGCTTAAACCCAATATTACAATATCATCAACAAAGCTTACGTATCCTGACAGCAGCATTTCATGCTAATCCTAGTGAAACATAGCCACCAAATGGCTGAAGCTGTTATTGGATATCTCCCAATTGCGATACAATTATCAGACTCCGGTGATTCAAAGTCTAAAGTGTTCCCATTGTGATGGCTAGGGCAGTTGTGTCGTTAATCCGCGCTCCTCACAGCAATTCTATAAGTAATTTAATTCTCTTCGTTGTGCTAAAGCTTTTAGTGCTTGTTATCTTTGATCAGATAAATGGCATCTTATATCCATAATGATGTTGACGGTGTTATGAATATAGTGTCCTTGGGTGCTTAAGCGGTAACCAATGCACGCTTCAATGCAATCTGGCTAAAATGGCTTTATATATACACAGCATCATATATCAACTATACATCCTACCAACTCGGTGATTACTCGCTAACTAATACAATGAGCTCCTTATTGATTGTTTACTACGACACGTCTAACTTTTGATATATGTACGTCACCACCTCCACGACAGTAGAACACATATCGTATCCGTGTCTATTTAATCTGCTAACCTAAAACAAAATGAACAACGCACTTTCGGTTCGCTGTCATGTATGTTCCTAGTGCATCATAGCGAGGCAGCACTACAGATATGTGGTTCTTGTCCTGGTTCCTAGTAAAGCATATGGGTGCTCACAATCAAACAACTGTGCTACTTTCAACCTGTGGTATCATGTTCGATTATACGTAAGTGTAGGGCCACATTTGTTCCTCTTAAAATAATCTAGCTCAGTAGCTTGAATGGAATTTAACATGTGGCCTCAAAGAAAATTATTCGGTAATCAAGTACCATCTTCAAATTGTGTTCTTTGGACATTGCCATGCATAAGCTTATCTACCTTACACCTTCATTGCAGTGGCTCGGTCATTACATTCTGCAGCTTCTTTGTTTCATAATTTGACGAAGATCTAACTCATAGTTTGTTAATTGAAAATGTCCTATCTGCTTGACGATGTAGTAGTCGATTACCCACGCGTGAAGCTGCATACGACACCGATTCGGTATGAAAACCGTTTAAACGTGTCCGCTATGATAAGCTGATACTGCGGTATGAATATTGCAGCACATAAATTGTTAAGCTGTTGACGACATGGATTTGCGATTCATTATTACTGAAGCTCTTATACGATAACTTGGCGCAGTGATATTTATTCACATAAGCATTTACATCACTAGCAAGCACTCAATGCGAAACGGATGATCCTATGTATAACTACTGTTACTGATACAACAAAATCCACAAGATTGTTTATCGCTTTATCACTGGTACTTCACAGCCATTCCGCTATATATTGTTAAAAGACACAGGACATATCCGGCCGTAACTGCTATATTCGCTTAATGTTTCCTGGACGTACTATGGTTGAAGGGACACATGGTCCCTTTTGCGGAGCCTTTCAAGAGAGTATTTTGCACCATTTTGACGGGTAATGCAACGTATGTCAATCACCTTATTCTATTACCATTAAATCTTATTTAAACTGAAATCATCACCTGGAACAAAATTGATTCTGCTCTTTTGCAATAAACATGCATAACTATATTTCAAGCGTATAGTACTGCTTAGGCGATAGTTAATCAGAAACTCTCATCAGCTTATTCCATCCGGGAATAGATGACATATCAAATAGTTGCTATTGGTCGATCGGTTTCTATTCGCGTCATAATGGTACATTTCATCGTATTCCATATGAGCCCCTTTCATTTGCTACAATATACGCAGTCAGGTTCAGCTAGATGAACATTTATCAGGGTTGAATGATATTGCATGTGAGCGGCGTTTGCCCGATGATAAATAAATCTGTGCCTCGTAGATACATTAAACGATCTTAACGATCTCTAGATTTCCGACCTTATGGTTGCATGTAGCATTGCTGGTGCAAACTCCCACACTATCATTGAATCATGCATCCTGTGAGTTCTGTTATGGCCATGCAAACCGTAATTTGTTTTGTGTTCTTACTGAGTTAAACCGTGAACCGTGGTACCACAAACAGTGTCATAATTAAGCTGAATTAAAGGAAAGCGGTACCTTACACATACATTGAGCGCAACCCATGCGGATACGTATGCACACCAGCAGCAAATACACCAACATGGTGCACATTTTCTGAATAAGCGGTATTTAAAAAACAAGATGTCCAACTCGAAATCATTGTGATTACGGATCGACGAGAATAACCTACTGTATCGGTTGTAACGTCAGTTTCGCATGATTGCCAGGTGATATTTCGGCAAGGAATAAAGCCCCCTCTAATCCTGGCGTATAGTGCCAGTGGTACGAATTATGCATGACTTTTCTTTCCAAAATAATTGGCCCTTATATGAGAGGTATTGCGAGGATACCACAGTATCTGCTAATGAACAAGTCAATGTATAAGTCATTATCATTCCCTTCATCCAGTAAAACGATCAGAAGTTTATGAGTGTGCGCATCTGACAGTACGTCGTTCACTTGTGCGATTATTTAATGATGTCCACTGGGATCAGTGATGATGCGGAATTTGTCTTGGCAGCAGCACGCGCGCACTTTACGTATAAAGTACACATAGACGCCAGTCACTTAAGACACTTGGGACAAACGTTGAAGTAATAATGTTTCGTTTGAATAATGGAGCTCCTTATTAGCAGCAGCAAATAATGTCCTAGTGGTATGGTATATATATATGGTATATATATATATAGAGATATATATATATATAGATATATAGAGATAGATATATATATAGATATAGATATATATCTAGATAGATAGATATATATATATAGAGATATCTATATATAGAGATATATATAGATATATATATGGTATATATATATACATATATAAATATATATATATATATATATTTATCTATATATGTTTATATATATATATATATCTATATTGACATATATATATACTTATATATATCTCTATATATAGCCTTACGCGCTAGTTGAATATATATATATATATATATTTATATACATATATATATATAAATATTAATATAAATATGAAAATATATATATAGATATATACATGAATTAAATCGTCTAATGTCTTACCTATTCCGTCAAAACAGCTGTAATGACGAAATCTGATGCAGATGACACGAGTAGACGCGAACTTACCTATTGGCAGCATTTCCTGATACAAAGTAATTTATTTGTGCAGGTACTAACGGATGTACAGCCAATGGTTTGTTATGCAGTAGACCATTCACATTATCCAATGCAGTCAAAAGATTCACTCTTGAGAGGTCATACTATGGGAGAGCCTTTCTTGTACATTTTCACGTCCTCCAATCTCTGTTGCATTATTGTAAGTATTATGTACGTTTGACCCAGTTAACGGGCTTCAATCATAACCACTTACTTCACGCCTAACCTCGCGATCAGTGTCTGTGGTAAAAATCATTGAAGTTGAAAAAATTAATAACGCGATCTTCCTTGCTCGATATTTTCATAAACACATAAAGGCCAGGGCAAATTATGTATACATGAACTTAATCTGCAATCCCGTGGTGAGCAGCAATACCAACATTCGTAGAATCTCAATGCAAAGGCAATACATGGTATACGGCCGATGACTGAGATAATTGGAATGAAATGAAATAACCAAATGGTTCGAATATTGGCTGGGGACGGACCCTTGGAAAGGAGTGCCGGTGTAGGAACTGGAATATTTCAGACCAACCCCTGTAAGATGTCGGATTCTAGGAGACGCACTTATAGAAGAACCCTGACCTCACATAATTGATTTATGTCCCATCTTTACCTTAGAAAAACTGAAACGAAACTACTCAGCATTTTTTGGACCTGATTCTATAAGTTCGGCTTTCGGGTCACATCACGATGCGAATATGGCATGCAGATTTATATCGTATCAATTTCGTCATCTACATCCGTCAAACATTTTTGTGAGCCTATAACAATATCAGTTTCTACATTTGATATGTGTGCAGTGTAAAAAAGGATCTTTGAAAGGTATTGCAAGTGTACGACATCAATGCGTATACGTTTATGTATTTGTTGCTTGTTGACAGTCATGCCTTCCCGCTGTGCCTCGACAATTTCTACAAGAAAAAATGTCCAGGAAGCCGAATCATTATCTTATACTTCAACTAAGCATAAAATGCGATGCGTTCTTGTATTCATTCCGCCATGTGTCGATATTAATCTAGATATTTGATAGCCACGGGAAATATTGCCGAGATGCCACGAGACGCAGAGCATTTGTTAGTTGAACTGAATGGTTATTTGTATGTTAAAAACCTATTGAGCCATTCCCAAATCTATGTTACCATAACCTTTATTCATCCCACAGGTCCAGGTTGGTATTTGTCCATTTCAATTGCTGAAAGAGGCTCCGATTGTATAAAGTGTAACCCTAAGGTAAATATGGTATTTGACGATAACTATCATTTAGTTGCGGTTATGTAAAACGCAGAAGCCACATTATTGCTATATTAATTGATTAAATGTGGAAGGGACCAACAATATGTGCGTCAGTAGTATTTATATGATCATTATAGTGGTTATCCAAGCAGCATTGTTTTGCCCTATGATTGGTGTACTTCACCTAAACTATAAATATTTGTTACTGCACAATCTAATGCTCAGTCTAGCAAAAACATGAATAGGGTCATCGTCATGTCGTTACTATTTTTATCAACATACATTCTCCTACGAAGCCTACACATTAATGTGACATGACGCTTATTGTAATCCAGAGTAAGTGTTAAGCATTGATTCAACAGCAGAAATGGATGCTTTCAACAGCTTTGACTTCCTTATGCAACGCGATTAGAGCGAATTATTTCAGTGATAACTGCTGCCGCAGATAGTTAAAAATGTACTTATTTTTTTTGAAACTTTACTACATTATAGAGATAATTTGTAGCACCACGTCTGCAAGCATAACTCTTTTATCTGGGAGTGATATGGCTAAACGCAATCAGTTCCTATTTCTAGTGAACGGACGTGACATGAATAACTACATTGTATCAATTAATTGCTAATGCACGGATGATGATCCATTTGTACATTAATTATCTACATTCATTGTTTTCTCTGACCCTTAAATATGAGTGCAGAACGTGGGTCATATATGTATTTATGACAACACGTAGACAGTGAAGCATTTAACATAATGATGCCATCATGCATATTGTAACACAAATTTGGCTTAATGTGAATCAGCCTAATGAGCGGACCGCTTAAATGTTATTTAATATCTTCTATTCATACAATAGACTTGCGGAGTTATCTACGTTTTGTCAGTACAACAACGTTTGCATGCTCAAAACTTTATCGTCTGCCCGCAGCCCTTCTAGCTATTCTTGCTTTCATCAATTGAAAGTACCGACACCACACAATATCTGAGAAATATTCGCCACAGGAACTGACTTCGCAAACTGCACTCCATTGAATATCCGTACGATTAGCAATTTCGCCCGTTTCATTAATCGCGTTTCTATTCGAGCCTCTTGTACCCAGTGCGAAGCCCCTATGAGCAAACAGTGACAGTTTATTGTTATTTAAGGACTGTCTCAGCATTATAGGGGACTGCGCTGTTGGAAATCAATCTTGTGCCAATCTTGACATTGTTCTGATTAAGGCCACTGTAGGTCACCGGGAAAATTGGCAGAAGGGCATTAAACTACTCTTTGATGTGGTTTACCTGCAAAAACTTTACAGTCTGACTTCAATTACAGGAAATTGGATTGCTAAGAATAAATTACAAAAATTGCGTTAAACATTAGAGACTATATTTCATGTGGCAAAACAGTGATGGGCGCATCTAACGCGATGATCTGCAATTCGTACTGAAAGCCAATTTTTAGCAAAGCTGCTGTTTGCTTGTAATTTGCGATACCTTAAGTATGTATGACCAATAGGTTAATAGTAGAGTCTATGTGAGTTAATTATATTACCAATCATGAAGAGCATGCAACTGTTTTGAGCAAGGTCATGGTATTTAAGGAATGCAATGCATCCGTATCTTAAATGAACCAATCACTGACTTATATTGTGAAAATTCTTAACACGATACCATTGAGTACCCCTTTGTAACTGAGAACAGTCCATTTAACATAGCTGGTCATGTGCTGTTTAGCGACACATTTGTTTATTAGCCATTTCAATCATTTGGGTAGACTTGATGCCACCCTATAGCCTACGGCAATTAGGATTATGCATATTTTATCAATTTATGGGACTAAAAGTAACCGCTGCTCATGTAGTTGCTGTATCATCCCCATTTTATTAGTTGTTCCGGGTTTATCACGAACACGGAAAATGAATCATTCAAATGTAATCGCCGTTTCGTGAGGATGCCTCGAGTCTACCGTGATCATGATCAATTTTGTTAGATCGCCTTCGTTTTGACAGCCAGAAGCTTATCATTCGTCAAGTATCCGCTCACAGATGCTTTAGTAAATGAAGTTGCCAACCATTTAATATACAGTCATATGACCTCAAAGAAATGACACCGTTCTACGATCGCCAGTGTAGGAACGTTTGAAAAACAAGGTTTCAGAATATTGGATATTCTGAATGGATGTCCTTCATTAATAATGACGAGGCACTGCTACTGAACGCCCAGACGAACCCATTAATCCCAACCGGTATATTCTTAACTGTCGAACAATAAATACGCTTATTTCGGCACAAGCTGGCGGTGTATATTGGCGCAGGTTCATTTATATTTTATATAGTCATAGTCATAGCTTATGCTTATTAATCGTATCAAGCTTACTTTGCAAGAATAGTCATAAGCAAGCAAAACCCATTATGATAATTATAACGTAGCTGCTATCATATTGCAAAAATATATTTGACTACAAAGACTCGGCATGGTGAGGCTATATTGACTGAAGAGGTAAGTGGATTGGCAATTTATCAGCGGTTTTTTTTAGGTGAAATAGCAGACGCATCAATGTTATAAAAGTAATGCGCAGGGGAATGATACTCTGTCACGCCCCATAGTACCAGCAGATTAGTGAAGATAGAGGTGCAGTGTTCCGCATAATACAATCGAATGCAATGCTTTTATATTTTAAACCTGGAGTTTCTTACACACATCCTAAGCGCTGTTGGGAGAACCGCTCTTGTGGTCAAGTACTAGCACAAACCCCTGTATTACAAATATGCAATGTAAGATTTAAACACACGTATATCATCCCAGCGTCGAATGTTGTGATTGGTGGTGTTGTGTGCTATCATAAGAAATATTTAAAACACAATAGTGATTTAAGCTTGCATCACTGTGATTTGATATGCCAATTCCGCTCAGTATATGTATACGACCCTAAACCTTATCGCATTATGAGTAGCAATAAAGTAAAGAATATTTATATATCAGGCTGTGATCATAGCCCAATAACATTAGCGGCGATACAGGAGACGATGCTCAGTGTCCAATGACCTGTTTACCTACAACAACATCAGTGATACAACGAACAGCAATTTCAACATTTAATCCAAGACCAGATATGCGCGTGTGATATATAAATACGGGGTCGTGCACTGATTCCTCTCATCAGGCGCTTCTCCCATCAGTTAACACCAGCCTGTCAACTGATCACTCGCCACGACCGGTCACTCGATTTGATGTTTACATTATAAGTTGAGAGTGGTCTATTTCACTGACGTTCAGGCAATCACAGAGATGTCACGACCGTAATAATGTCAGTGATGATGGACGATGTGCATGTTTCAGCGAGTACCCCTATGAACACCATGTGCAAATACCTGCA